>PVJC01034703.1:0-18660 GCA_004026665.1 Murina feae
TTCCCACCGGGATGATGGGAAAGGAGGTGAGGCTGTAGCTGCCGGTGCGGCCACTAGAGGGAGCCACAGGCCGCCTGAAGCCCCCACAGGCCGTCCAAGAGAGGTGAGGCTTGGGACCCACCCACCAGGCAGACACCCAGCTCTGAGCCCCCAGCTCTGAGCCCAGGAGTCCGCCCAGGGAGTTAGTTCTAAGGAGTCTGAGCCCGGGAATCCCGTTTTTTATTTTACTATTGGGCGGATTACCTCTGTTGCAAAAGTCATCGAGGAAGATCATTAAGCATGCAGAGCACTGAACCCCCTCATATTCTAAGAAACGCAAATTAAACAAGAGCCTTTTCACGTATGATATTAACAGGGACTTTTTTTAAAAAGTGATCCCAGTCATTTGTGACTGCAGCCACGACATATTTCTGTGAGCTACTGATGAGAGTGTAAAATGATAAACTCTCTTTGGAATGTTTATCTTTGATTCAGTGGGGAACAGCCTGGGACTTAGCTTAGGGAAAGAATCTGACATGTGAATAAATATTTACTTCGGTCTAAATTGCTAGCCTAGAGAAGGACTACATAAAACAGGGCACATCTAAATGTGAAAACATGATGTAGCCATTTAAAATACCATTCGGCTAAGTGTTTTAGTGACTCTGGAAAATGCTTACACTACAGAAAGATACTCAAATACACTAGTAAGGGAAAGAAGCAAGATGATAACTATTTATAGTACAACTCCAGTTCAGTAACTTCACACACACACACACACACACATCATGATATGCAAAAGAAAAACCTGGAAGATTGCACACTAAAACTAGTAGTAGTCCCTACCAGTAGCTAGCGTTACAGCAAAATTTCACTTTCAATTTTATAAGTTAAAAAAAAAACTTATCTACTATTATATAGCACTGGGAGGCTGTATTGAAGGAAAGCTTCACTTACCACATTATACATTTCGATATTTGAAACTTTTTTGTAGTATCAGGTACACAGGTAGACGAAATGAGAAATGTTACTTTTTGTTTCATAATTCCTATATTAAGATTTCCTAGAATTATGTATTATAACCCCAAACACTTTTTAACTTAAAAACACCCTTATGTAATACTATGAAAAATGAAAAAAGATCTGAAGGTTGTGCATCTCAACTATATAAAAAAGAAATGTGAAGGGAAAAGACTGGGAAAGAAATGTGCCCAGAGGGTGCCTGTGTGTGGACATAATGGTGTCGGTATCCCAGGGGACACGGCAGGCGCTGTGGGCTGTTCATGCTTTGTTTGCTGCTTTATACTTTTCTATACCTCCCCAAACTTTAATAACAAGCAGGTATTACTCTGATCATTTAAATAACTGCCCCTCTGGCTAGGCAAAATCTCTTGCTGCCAGTGCCCAAGGCTGAGAAATCCCAGGTCCAAAGGCCAGGGAAGGGGCCTAGCAGCTGCTCTGGCATTTCCTTTATTCAAAAAAAATATTGAGGCCTGGCCGGTGTGGCTCAGTGGTTGAGCATGAACCTATGAACAAGGAGATCATGGTTCCATTGGGGCGTATGCCTGGGCTGCAGGCTCAATCCCATGTGGGGCATGCAGGAGGCAGCCAACGAATGATTCTCTCTCATCATTGGTGTTTCTTTCCCTCTCTCTCTCTCTCTCCTCTCTGAAATCAATAAAAACATATTTTAAAAAACTGAGGCCTGGCCAGCGTGGCTCACTGGTTGAGCACCAAACTATGAACCAGGAGGTTACCTACAGTTTGATTCTGGATCAAGGCATATGCCTGGGTTTCGGGCTCATTCTCCAGTAGAGGGCGAGCAAGAGGCCACCAATCAATGGTTCTCTTGTTTCTTTCTCTCTCTACCACCCTCTTCCTTCGAAGTCAATAAAAACACATTTTTTAAAAAGTTGAGGACTCCCCCACAGACCTGGGAGTGGAGCTGGATCTGCTCCGGTTTTTACTTCAGTTTTTAAAAACCATCTAAGTTTTGACACCGAGTCCCACATAGAAATGTTTTAGTTTCTCTTTGGTCCGTGGGAGAGAAGAGCTAACATCTGTTGATTGCCTTCTGTGCTTCAGGCACTGCATTTAGAACTTGTATACATTTAAAATGCTTTTTAAATGTTTGAAGACACCGTCACATGTCCCTGTATCATTAGCGTCCCTTTCTGACCCTGTCCCTCGGTGCGCCTTTTACGAAGTCCACATGTCCTCCCTGTCACCTCCTCGGGGTTTCAGTGTGGAAAGGGCTCCCCACCCCGTGTCAGTCTCTCGGAGCAGCACAAGGAGGGGGCCCTGATTATTCCTGCGAATCCGCTGGAAGGGACACTCCAGGACTGCGCCCAGCTCTTCACAGAACACAATACTCATGAGCTCAACGTTGTCATCTGCACTTGGTAAATCCTGAGGCTCAGAGAGGCGCCCGGGGAGTGAGGGGGCCCGACGGGAACCCGGGTTTGTGTGACTCTGAGTGCATGTGGTTGCACGGTGCCGTGAGCCCCCTTGTTGGGTGTACACTGGTGCCTGGAATCCAGTGTGGCTCCTCCCATCGGGGAATGGAGGAGAGAATGTCCACTTTGAAGTACCTTCTATTTGCTGGGCACTTTACCTACACACTATCTCCATTATCCTGATCTTGCGATGGCCCACGTGCGGGTATAACTTGTTGGGACCACAGGCACATTGAGGGGAAGGGGCGTCCGGCAGAAAGCAGCAAGCAGCCTCGTCTGGAGAAGCAGGGAGGAGGCAGAGGGACAGGAATCGCTCCCGATCTGGCCAGTGACACAGGCACCAACTACCCCCGAGATTCCAGGAATCACTGCCCCTGTCCTAGGCGCTCCACGCAAGTGCGGGACCCGGAACCGCGCTCACTGACACACGAGCCAGAGCCGCCGGCCACCACTAGGTGGCGCCAAAGCACAGCCAGGACCAGGCCCCTCTCGCAGGAGTAAGCAGACTGGTTCAGCTGAGTTATTGGCATTGTCCAACGCGGCAGCCATTAGCCACAGGCGGCTTAATTTAAACTTTAATTAAAGTGAAATATAATAAAATGTCAACTTCTCCGTCGCCATAGCCACATGTTAAGTGCTCAACGGCCACTGGCTGCCACATGGGACCACGTGAGTCTAGAGTTCAGAAAAGGTGCCGAAGACCTGGAGGCCAAATGAAGGTGAGAGGGGCGGATGGAGAGGCAGCTGCAGGCCACGGACATTCCCAGCCGGTGGCATCAGGCCCCTGGGGCGCTCACCGCGAAGCACGTGCCTGGGCTCTGCTCTCCAGATTTCAGAGACCAGGATCTCTGCTGGGGGAGCCAGGCATCTGCATCATGATAGGCTCCTCGCGACTGCGACCGATGCACAGTAGAGGGTGAGGACCACGGAGGCAGGGGGTAGGAGGGGGGAATGTATACTGCAGGCCCCCTAGGACAGAGCTGGGACCCCAGGCCCCCACGCACCAGCCGTGCGATCACTCTGGGGCTCCTCTTGCTCTTGGTAAATAAGCGTGGAGGTGAGGCGAATGAGAGGCCGTGAGAAGACACAGCAATACTCCCTGAACACTGACCCATATCACCACCAGCGTCAGAGGCCTACAAGTGCGATGGAGACCGGGATGCAAAAGAAATTGTTGGTGAGGAAACACAGGAGAGAGTGGAAGTGAGGAGGGGAGGGAGGGGAAAGGAGAGGGAAGATGAAAGGGCCTGTATTCGTCAGGGTTCTCCAGAGGAACCGAACTAATTGTGTGTGTGTAAATAGACAGATTGATTATCAAAGCAACTGGCTCACCCAATTATGGAGGCTGACAGGTCCCAAGGCCTGCAGTCGGCAAGCAGGAGGCCCACGAGAGCCGATTGGAGTGGTTCTAGTATTAAGGCAGGAAAAAACAGATGTCCCAGCTTCAGTTTCCTCATTTGTGGGAGGGTCAGCCACGTTGTGGTATTCTGGCCTTCGGCCAATTGGGTAAGGACCACCATCTTGGAAGTGCAATCCGCTTTCCTCCGTCTACCAACTGTTCATCTCATCTAGAAACACCTTCACAGACAGGCACACCTAGAATAATGTTGGGTCCAGCATGTGGGCTCCCCATGGCACATCAAGGTGACACATAAAATTAACCATCACAGGGGCCAGACTTGGGACAGAAATGGAAGATTTTAGAGGCAGGATTTGAGAGAGAAGAGATGCTCTTAGCAAAACGCGAGAGCAAGTGGTGCCTATGACACCTGAGTAAGGTTCAGACCTCCTCCCTAATTCCGGGATTCTGGCTCTGAGATGAGGCGCCCAGAGCAACATCTTCCTGCCAATTAGGGTGTGGTGTCCCTTGGCACATGGCACACTCTCCATTCCCCTGAGGGTTGGGGAGGCAGGTGACCCACTGGGTACGACCAGGTCCCAGCCTTGGTCTGGGATTACTGCGGGAAAGAAAAGCAGATTTCCACCCCAAAACCACACGTGTGCTTCGCATGTAGATGTGGCAATTCATGATGTAGGTTCCACTGGGGTTACCCGCAACAATACAGGTCAGTAACGCCGACTCCATTCATGTTCTTCTACATCCGGGACTTCGTGGCCTCTGGTTGAATCAACAAAGTCTGACCTAACACCCCAAGCCTGGCCCCAATTCCAGGGCACTCAGGCGACCTGGGTTTGCTAGGATGGACATGGGCCTCTGACCGCTCGCCAAGTGAAAGTCCCCCTCTGCTCTCTTCCGACCCGCACAGCCCTCGGCCCCGCTGTCTATTTTGGTCGTTTCCTGGTCTCTCCCTCGCCCACTGGTTTCCTTTGGGATCTGCCCACTCTTCCTTTCTCACATTCTTGATCTTCAGCTTCCTCCTTAGACCAAGCTGACGCCTCCGGCTTGCGCAGAAATACTGACTATGATGAGAAATACTGGGGTGACTCAACGGCTCCAAAACTTAGGGGTCCAAGAAGGAAGAGACCTCTGATCAAAAGCCCTGGATCCATTTCCCTGGTCTGGGTGCAGCCGCTATTGCATCCTGTCTCCCCTCCTCCAGGTCCTAGGCAGCAACCTACACTCACAACCTGAGAGCATCCAAACACTCGACCTCTGTGGTCCCCCAGCCCCAAGGCAGCCGCTGGATCTGAGACGTCATGGCAAGACCCCCTGCCCAGAGCCGGCCCCTGTCTCCAGCACACGTTCTCTCGAAGCACAGGTAACAGCAGAGGGGCTGGCGGCAAGGGCTGCAGGTCCACACGGTCCTGGGCTACAGTGACGGCCACTGTACTTAACTGCCATGTAGCCAACCACAAGCCAACTGAATGCTCCAAGCCACTGCCTGCTCGTCTGTAAAATGGGGGTGATGACGGTACTGAACTCACTGGATTATTTGTTACAGGATTTAGGGAGCTACTATGGGTGGAGGGCTCGGTGAGGGGTCAGGCCGACAGTGAGCTCGAAAGCTCACCTACAGACTACACCAGGCCCTTGGATAAGGTCGTGTTATTGTGACCTTGATGAGATGCCTTAGGAACTTAACTCTTGCTTATATCCATTAGCTTAAGGTGAAACTGACTTAGACCTCATTTTGCTTAAAGTCACGATGACACTGCGTGAGGCCCGACTGAAGTTATAAGACCTGCGCTGACTGTTCCCAGGAGGCAGGCCTGCTGGGGACTGAGGGTGACTTCCCTGATTCAGGCTTCACCGTTTCAGACTGTGAGCATTTTCAGTCAACAGTGAAGTCAACAGGATTTCAGGGGTGGCGTTTCGACTTAGGAAGTAGCTGAGCAGAGCCCCCTGGACTGTAGTAGAGCTTACTGGGCGATGTGCCACCAGCCACGGGCTGAGTCACCAGAACCTCTGCTCCCTAGGCCGGGCCTTTGTCTCGCTGTTTTATTGACCTGAAGGAATAAAACGGCACCTTTTCAGCGTTCCACTGACTCAGACAGCTCGCAGGGAACGCGCTCGGTTAGACTTTACAAAGTGAACAAAAGCTCACGTGCTGGACCTGAGGCTGCCTTGGAGGGAGGACGCCAAGCCCTGCCTCCTTCGTCCCTCAGTCTGTTCTTCAAGGTGCCAAGGAGAGCTCCGCTTGACCCCAGCACACCGTTCTTCCTTCTCGTTCCACCCGAGGCCATCGATGGGCGCCGGCGTCCCCTCAGGCGGGCCACTTGACGCAGGGTGTCCAGACACAGGGTTTGTGGCCACCAGCCAGGACCACGCCTGCCCTCTGCACAGACCCTCCCTTCCGCTCCACAGTGGGCTGTCGGCCCCAAGAGATCCAGCTGGGGACACGGCCACCTGGGTGGGCAGGGCCTGCGGGGGGGAGAAGGGAAACCTAGGGCACACATCTCCATGGCAACCAAACACACTGGCTGCTGGGGGAGCATGGCAAGAAAGAAGGGGACTAAGAAACTACAGAAATGGGAACGCTTCAGCAAGGGAAGAAAGGGAGCATGCACAATGCCACTCGGGGGCTGTGGGTGACGACCCACGGGCCGGACGCAAGCTCGATGCCACAAAACCGGGGAACAACTCCCGGTTACTAGGCAACGGTTACAATGATGACTATGAAGACTGCGGAGACTTGGAGGAATGTACGACAAAATAGTTAACCAAAAAGGATGCTAGGATTACAATCCTAAACATTTTAGAGAATTGTGGGCAAATCTGCATACATTTGGACAAAGCCTAGAAGGAAAACCACACAACTGCAAACCCTGTTCCAGTACCATCACAGGTTTCAGCTCCTAAGATTTTCTTTGCGGCTGCCATGCTGTTGTCACAACCAAAAGTGAGCTTAACACTATTGCTGCCTGTGAGCGGTGGGGAGCCAGGGCGCCCTAAGGAACCCGCACCCTCCACAGAGGAAAAGGCCCAGAGGGGACACCCGGGACCCTCCCCTGGGGCCCGTCACTGAGATGAGACAGCTCTCATCTCTGATGAGTGCGGGGCTGCGCCTGGGACTGGCCCCTCTGTGTGTGGGATGAGGACCCCGGCAGCTGGCACATCTGGTTCGTCCTTCGTTGCATGGTCTGCGAAAGTCACAAACTGCCTGAACCTAAAAGCAGCTCACTGCATCTTCGCCAGTCAGGTCCGTGGGGCCTCGGCCTTTCCTAGAAGCATGTGTGAGCGTGACAAGACCCAGCATTTTGTTAGTAAGTTATCAACACGATCCAGGAAGCGAGTGTGCGTGAGTGTGAGTGTGTGTGTGTGTGTGTGTGCGCGCACACGTGTGTGTGCCTACAGAAACACGCCTGTATGGTGTTATAAGCTAGATTGTTTTCATAAATGAAACGGGAAACAGGAAAACACACACGCACCCCAACAGGAAAGACCCGGATGTGCGAGGCTAAGCTGGACTTGGGAGCCTGGATTCTGGGCCGGCTGCACACTAGGTCTCCAATCTTGAGCGATGTTCTCCCTATTTCTGGCCCCCCACTTCCTCTTCCCCAGCGAGGAGGGGTGGACCCCAGCTGTGCGGTCCCCTCAATACTGAGGTTCGCAGACACACCGAGGCCCCGGGGAGTTAGGCAGGAGAAATGTTCCTTCCTGCGGGGGGACAGGGAAGGCTCGTGGAGAAGGCCGCCTTTGTGCTGCGTCCTGAAGGCTGGTCAGAATTTGAATGTACAGATGGGAGCAGAGAGGGGAGACGCTAGGGAGCTGTGTGTTCAGAGACACGGATATATGTGCAGGAGAGGAGGCGGTCTGACTTGGTAAGTTAGTAGGAAGTGACGACAGAGACCAGACCACAAGGGCCTTGACTGCTGGACCAAGCCAACCCCACACACGCTTGCTATCGTCCTTAAGCCCGTGGGCTTGTCAGAATCTGAAGCGAGAGAAACCCAACATTGAGGAATTGATAGCTAGTCATGTGGCCACAGGAGGGGCCAACTGACTCATTAACACACTCCTCCCCA
The DNA here is from genome assembly GCA_004026665.1 of Murina feae. Classification (NCBI taxonomy): domain Eukaryota; kingdom Metazoa; phylum Chordata; class Mammalia; order Chiroptera; family Vespertilionidae; genus Murina; species Murina feae. Next base: position 7,863 of record PVJC01034703.1, read on the forward strand.
ACAGCTTTCTTTTATTCATTTATTTTTAATATATTTTCCTTGACTTTTGAGAGGGAGGGAGAGGGAGAGAGAGAAACATCAATGATGAGAGGAAATCACTGATCAGCTGCCTCTTGTACGCCCCCTACTGGGGATCGAGCCCCCAACCCAGCCATGTGCCCTTGACAGGAATCGAACCCGGGACTCTTCAGTCTGCGGGCCGATGCTCTGTCCACTGAGCCAAACCAGCTAGGGCTTTCTTTTACTTTTAATCTTCACCTGAGGATATGGTTGCTTTTTTTTATTGATTTGAGAGAGAAAGGAAGGCGGGAGGGAAAGAGAGAGAGAGAGAGAGAGAGAGAGAGAGAGAGAGAGAGAGAGAGAAACATCGATGTGAGAGAAACGTAAGTTGGTTGCCTCTGGTACATGCCCTGACCTGATCAGGGATCAAAACCACAACTTTTTGCTGTACAGGACGAGGCTCCAACCAACGGAGCCACCCCGCCCGGACTCCCCAGCAACTTTCTTAGCTCAAATGATGATCGCTTGAGAAGGAAAACAGCCTCTACTTAATATTTTCTTTTTCCCTGGAAAATACAGCAAATATCGAGAAATATGTTGGCACGACTCTTGTACAGATGGATAAAACAGAACCGTGTCAATGAAGGAAGGAATCGGTAAGATGTTATAACCGGGAGGCTGTGGAGAACCACACGTACGCAGGACATCAGAGACGCCCAAGTGAGCGTGTGGGTTCTTCCCTTTTGCAGCCACCATGGAAGCGCCGGCGGTCAAAATGAAGTTCGGCCCTTTTGTGATTTCTGACCAGAGCAAGAGCCGTGAAAGGCACTTCAGTGCGCTTCCCACCTGCGCAGGAAGATGGTGTGCTCCGCGCTTTCCAAAGAGCTGAGACCCAAGGGCAGCGTTGGCTCCACGATCGTCCGAAAGGATGGTGAAGCTCCGGGTGTTCGAGGACATTGCAAAGGACAGCAAACGGGCCAAGGAGCCCGGATTTCCGGGAAGAAGTCAGTCCTCGCACTGAGCGAGTGCAGGGGGAGAAAGCTGACGCACCCCCGCGCACGTGGGCATTCGCCCCAGCCAGGCGGCGGCCACTAGACTGACGCTGGACAGAGACCGCAAACGGATCCTTGAACGTAAAGCCAAATCTCGCCACGTAGGAAAGGAAAAGGGCAAATTCAAGGACGGCACAATCGAGAAGGTGCAGGAATAAAGTGATATTATATACAACTTTCACTAAAAACTTAAAAAAAAAGGAAGGCCAAAATAAAATTGCCAAACAGACGCGAAACCAACAGCGGTTGACGCCACGGGGCCACGGTCACCGGCACTCCACCAGACGTGTGCGCGTCGCACGGGAAACATGGGTGTCGCCAGCTGGACCGAGCGACCGGCAGCGTGCGACGTGGCTCCAAGACAAGGCAAGACCCCGACGGCCTGGTGGCCGAGCCCAGCGTTTCCACTCGGGACACGAGGAGACTCAGGTCCATTTCAAAGCCTCCCACAGTTTTCCCTACAGAGGCGAGTACCGATCCACGCACACACTGTGCATCTCAGGCAGGAGTGTTACGGGGCGCGCAGTGGGGACTGCAGCGGGAGGTTTTGAGCCCGACAAACCTGACGTGGCTAGGCGGCACTTCAACGTCTTGCCAAAGTCCGTCCCAGGCGAGGCCGGGTGCCCTGGGTCCAGTCACCTGACCTCGATGGGGGGCCCCGTGTGGGTGGCACAAAACCCTGCGCAGAAGGCGCCATCCTTCTGGTGGGACCGTGAAGGACCCGGGCCAGCAGCGTCTTCAGGATGAGGCTCTTCCCTCTCCTCCCTTTCGAGGTCCCCACGACCCTCCCCCTCTCCCTCCCCCACTCCGCTCCCCACACACTCACTGCAGGCCGCACAGGTGAAGCAGGCGTCGTGGTACAGGTTCCCCATGGCCTGGCAGGCCTGGCCGGCCCCAAACACCCCTTTGCTGCATTTCACACAGGAACCTGCAAGGACGAGAACACACCAGTGAGTCAGAGGGAAACAGTGTAAACTGAGTCAGAAAGAGCCAGTGAGCAAAGCCAGATGCTCCTCCCCATAAGCAGGGCGTCACCCACCCCATGGGTTGCTCCTTTGCAGTGCCTCCCCCCTCCTCCTCCCCCTCTTCTTCCTCCTCCTCCTCCTCCTCCTCCTCCTTCTTCTTCTTCTTCTTCTTCTTCTTCTTTCTCCCTCTCTCTCTCTCTCTCTCTCTCTCTCTCTCTCTCTCTCTCTCTCTCCTTCTTCCTGCACCAGCTTTTCAAGCGTCAGTGTTCCCACCACAGTGACCAGGCTAGGCTTCAGGCCCCGCCTGCTGCCCTCGGCTCTGCCTCCACGTTGTCAGCTCCTCCCTGCCGTAGCCCCAGAGTCTCCCACTGTCTCTAGCACAGAGTCAAAACCCTGCACTGTCATTAACCTGCGTAGTGCACGTGCAGATGGCAGCATCTCAGCTAAATGGTTTCCTTTCAATCTCAGTGGGAACCACGGACTAGGATCTACTCTCACTTCGTAGGTAAGTGTCCGGCCCGCGCCCAGGTCTGTCTGACTGCAAAGCAGGCGTTCTCCCCTGGCCCCGCCCCTCCCCAACTGCCCCCACCCCCGTGCTTGCTCCTGGGCTCCCCGGCCTGGAGCCCTGCGCCCACCCTCTGTCTCTCCAAGTCCCTCAGGTCTCTCCCTCCCCCCGGCTCCTGGCTCTGAGGTGACACCAGTAGTGAACCAGTAGTCACAGAGCTGATCCAACGGGAACTGTCCACCCACTCACCTCCCGCGTGGCTTGAGCTAAGCTCTAAGTCTCTGAGCATCAGTTCTTAGCTGGAAAGAGGTTCGTCCACCTGCCTTGCACGTTTGCAGGAGCAGCAGTGAAGGCTGCCTGGCAACCAAGAGCTCTGAAGAGTCACCCACCTCGACTACTGCAAGCCTACGAAATACCGGCCTGGGACTGTAATGCCTCAATCTACAATCACCCATGCGACGGGCGACACTGAGAGGCACGCGTGCTTCGCGCAGGGCCCTTCATTTGGTGGGTGCTCAGGAAACAGGCGTATAGATAAAATGGGTGGTGCTAACGTCACTGCACTCAGCAAGGGGTTGCTTCGGCATGAAGGGAGCTCTCCGAGGCGTTCCAGTCCACAGGGCCTCCCCCTGTCCGTCTGTCTGGACCAACCCTGGTCCCCACAAAGGAGGCCCTGGAGCCTGTCTTCCAAAGGACTCCCCTCAGGGCAAGCAAAAAGCTTCACCATTACATACAGAATGCAGGACACACACACACACACACACACACACACACGCACACACGTTTCCCCCCCCCCCCCTCAGGGAAATATACCAAAATGTAAAGAGATGTTTCTTCAGGTTGTAAATTTATGACTACTTTGACTCCTTTGCAGCGTCTGTATTTAAGAAATAATTCTTGTAAGGGCAGGTAAAAAAATAAAAGGTGCAGCCTGAAAAAAGGTGTGAGTATGTTTAAGTAGATGACGTGATGGTAAGCTGTTGGAAAATCAGTTCTACGCACACACATCTGTGCATCCAGCAGGCGAGCAGCTCTCGCGCTCGGGCAGCGGGGCTGGGGCGTCCTGCTCTAACTCTAGTTCCGATCTGCCAGGCTGTCCCCGGGCTGCCAACCCCCAGCCTTCTGCCTGCAGCACTGAAAGCCCTGTGTTTCTCAGTTCCTGTCACCCCCACAATGAAGAGCTAACGGTACCATCTTCAGAAATGCACTCACACCAACCCAACAGGTCCACAGAGAGCTCCCCGAGCCCAGGGCCCTCGCGCTGCGGCCAACTCCCCGAGAAAGCAGGCCAAGGAAACTGGCTCTTGGGGGAGTTCGTTTATGGAAAACTCCACAGAAGACAACTGGTAGCTCTTCAGTTTCAACATTATGAAAATTTTCAAACACGAAAAACGTTGAAAGAATCACACAGGAACACCCTCCCCACGTCCGCCCACCACCCCAATTCTATGACTGTTAACGTCAATCAACCCCACTATCCATCTTATTTTTTGTGGTGGTGATGGCGAATCCTCACCCAAGGATATTTTTTCCGATCATTTTTAGAGAGAGTGGAAGGCAGGGGGAGAGACAGAGAGAGAGACATCAATGTGAGAAAGACACATCCATTGGTTGCCTCCTGCACATGCCCGGATCAAGGCCAGGGATCGAGCCTGCAACCGAGGTACATGCCCTTGACCAGAATCGAACCTGGGACGCTTCAGTCCGCAGTAAGTTGCAAACAGACGTCCATTTCACCTTGAACCTTCCGCCTGCAAACCATTCCCTAGAGTTCATTATTTCCAAGCAACAAAGGCTGGCTCATCCACAGCAACTGAAGCTCACTCCCAGCAGACGGGATGGTGCCTCCCTCCAAACACCATGAATATAAGCTGTTCACCAACGTGAAGGACACCACCCCCAGGGGCAACACCACGTCTTCCCCGCTGAACCTGCTGCGGAAATGTTACTGCAAAGAGCAGAGGAGCCCTGAGGGTCAAGGGTGTGGTCAGCCCTTCTAGGGTCCACGGGTGAGCCCAGGAAGAGGACCAGCCTTCAGGATCACACGCCGGGGAGGAGAGCGTGAGAAAGCGCCTGAGTGGGGGGGATGCAGTCCACGCACAGTGAAGATGTGAACTCATGTGGTTTGGGGAGGAAGAGCGGAGTGGCTGTCCCACTCCTGCTCGCAAAGCGAATGGCAGAATGGACAGTGTCTTCCAGTGGACTCAGACAACTGCCAGGACCCGGGGCTTCCTGCTAAGTTATCTCCCCACGTCAGGCCTTCCTCCCCTCCCGGCAGCCAGCCAGCCACACCATCTCCTGGCTTCCTCCTTAACTGAGGGCTGAGATCTAGCGCTTCAACCCGGCCCCGCCCCCCCTTGCCCTTATCCCAGGGCTAGTCCTTCTCCTCCGTGCTTGGGGCTAGCTGACATCCTCTCACCACGCTGACCGCTGACCGTCTCCCACAGACACAAAGCAAGGAAGGGCCATCCATCACAGAGTCAGGAAGATCCCACAAGCAGCCACGTAGGTGGGGAGCCACGTCATCCCTGTGGCCTGTGGTAAATGGACAGAGAAGCACACGTGGGCAGGAAATAGATTTATTCCTCCCCTGGTAGTAAAAGCAACCAAAGTCAATGTCATGTTTCAGGAAATGGTGCGCCTGCCAGGCCCGGGCTGGGTCTTCTTCCAGGGAAGGAGCCAGCACCCCTTTCTGAAGCCCGTGTCCCAGAAGGACAGATGCTGTGACGTGCTGAAGGACACACGGCTGGCAGGTTTGAGAGACTGAACCAGGGCTCTACCTCAAAGGCCCTGTTAGTCCCATCTGGTTGGCAGATGTGTCTCTTCCAGCCACATGGAAAGGCCTCCCCCTCAAAAAAAAAATCAGGGGGCTCCTTCCTCACCCCCCATATCACCTGCCCTGAAAATCCTCTGTGGTCCGCCTCCTCGCCCCTCCCTCTCCTCTAACATCTGGCACCACCGATCTTACTGTCTTCATAGCTTTGCCTTCTCCAGAAGGCCACGCAGTTGGAACCCTACAGTGTGTGTGGCTTTTTCAGACTTGGCATTTAAGGTTCCTCCATGTCTTTTTTAAAAATATGTATTTTTATTGATTTCAGAGAGAAAGGTAGAGGGAGAGAGAAACATCAATGGTGGGAATCACTGATCAGTTGCCTCCTGCACGCCCCCTACTGGGGATCAAACCCATAACCCGGGCCTGTGCCCTGACCGGGAATCAAACCGTGACCTCCTGGTTCATAGGTTGACTGCTCAACCACTGAGCCACACCGGCTGGACCTAGGTCCCTCCATGTCTTTTCACGGCTTGAGAGCTCATTTCTTTTCAGCGCTGAATAATATTCCATCAGCCAGATGGACCGCACTTTGCTGATCTGGTCACCTACGAACATCATGACAGCTTGGTTGCTCCCCGGTTTTGGCAATTGTGACTGCAGCTGCTGTAAACATTCACGGGTGGGTTTTTGTGTGGACACACGTTTTCAGTTCCTTTGGGTAAAAACCAAGGAGCAAGACTGCGGGACTGGATGGTAAGCACATGTTTAGTTTTATAAGAAACGGCCACAGGGTCTCGCAAAGTGGCTGTATGGGATTCCTTTAAAATCAGAACATTCCCACGGGAAGGACAAGGACAGGGGGGTGGGAGGTGGGGGGAGGGCTTTTCCTGTTGTAAGGGATGCACAACAGGAGGCAAGGGCCCAGCGATGCTGTGAGCACTGGGCCCACCTCTCTTGTAGTTTGTGGCTTTCTGCCAGGAAATGCCAGGATTACACGTCTCTTCCCCTCTATCAGAAAATAAGCTTGCTGAGGGCCGGGCCTACTACACACTATGTCCCCTAGCGCACAGTAGGTGCCAAGCAGCACGGAACGCACTCAGAGCCAAAGCTGGGGGAGGGAGGGCGGTGTAGCTTCAGGGAAAGATAAGAGAAGATGCAGAGAGGAAGGCCAGAGGCATGTGTGCAACTGTGGGATGATTCATGTGATGGCGATGAGCCAGCTGAGAGGAGGGGCTGGAGGCACGGAACTGCAGAGGGGGCTGCTGGGACACAGGGGCAGGGGGCTGGGAAGTGACCCTCTGAGCCAGGGAGGGAGAGCGGAACAGAGAGACGCTGCACGTCTCGGGCAGCAGGCAGGGCTGCCACCAACCCACATGGCCCAGGCCTGCGGGGCTGCTCCCCGGCTGCACCTCCAGGAAGATAAGGACAGCCTCTCCCCCAGGTGGACTGGCTGTCATCCCGAGGCTGCATTTGGGCGGGTCAGGGCCTGGGCAGCTGTCCGGAGCCTTACACACAGGCTTCCCTGGGCCAGAGAAGGAAAAACAGCACCGATGGCAAACGCTACTAACAAACACTATGACTTTCTGTAATGCAATGTCCTCTAGGAGCCGGAGCACCACAATAGGCCTTGCTAACGCTTCCCAACTCACCAGGAGTAAACAGGACGGCTCACCCCTGAGGGAGCGTGACGTTTTATCATTACTGTTGTCATCGCCGCCCTGGTTATTGTTTCGGCCCCACATGATCGGCGGCGCTGAGACTCGAGCCAGGCTGGCCCGACTCTGCACGGCAGGGGCTGTTGTCAAACTGCTTCAAGAGGGACACACTTTTCTCAAAACAATGGAACCTCAAATACAGACAACAGGCCAAAGAGAAGCCATCCTGTGATTAGGGTGGGACGGAGACCTCTGCCTCCCACAGTGTCGGGCCCCCGACTGCGGTTCCAGGAAGATTATTTGAGGACCGATGACAGCGAAACTGCTCGAATGCAGCCTCCACCCAGCCAGGTCTGGGCGGTGCTGCCTGGGAAATAACCTGTCCCAAGCTGGTATGAAAGTGCCTCCCGCACACGGAGCCAGAACTGAACGCTCCTTCCCCACCCCTTGCAGAGGCGGGATTTACACGCAAGGCGCCCGCCACCCAGCCTTCGCCGAGGTTCGGCTGCAGCTCCTGCCTCCTGCCTTCGACAGCGTGAGACCCTGCCGCCCTCCTTCCACTGAACAGACAGCCAACCTGGGCGATGCCGAGTCAGCATCTTCTGTTGTCCCGATAAGGACTGAAGTATACAAGCTCCATCAGACGAGGCAGTAGGTGTGACCTGTACCCCAGCTCTCATCTGGGCCCCTCCAGCCACTGCTCCTCTCTCAGGGAGGAAGGATGGCTCCGCAAGCTGCCCACCCTTCACTGGACATCCAGGGGCAGCCTCTCTAGCTTGGCTGGCCGGATGCTGCACAGCCCGGGGGCTCACACAGCCATCACCCACCTACTGTGCTGACAGGGGATTGTGGAAAAGGCCAGGGCATCCAGTCAGCGTTTGTGGGGAGCAGGTCTACCTAGAACACACCTGAATGAATGAGTCCAGACACAGAGGCCTTTTCTCAGCCAAGCGGCACAGCCTGTGGCCCAGGGCAGCTCTGGGATCAGAGGGTTCTGGAAGAGGTGCCAGGAGTTTGGGGCAGAGCTGGGCCAATGACCCCTGCCTCCATGCAGGGGGCCACTTTTCAAGTCCAGTTGTAGGAATCGGTGGAGTTGCCCACCACGACCTCCAGGGATGGGTTTCAGTTTGGGGGCAGAGCCAAACCACCACAGGAGATGCTGAGGTGCGGCCAAGGTCGAGAGCCACGGATACCACCACACCCTACCTGGCGCCCGGGCCTCCCTGCCTCTGCCCTCCCTGCCACGCATCCTGCAGTTCCGAGTCTAGGGCAGAACTCTCGGCAAGCCACACAGGAAGTACTTCAGCGCATTCTGTGCTCTGGGGCCACTGCGCCAGTCTGCTTTCTTCCCGCTGAAACCTGCTCAAAACCGGCCAGGGCTTCACTTCATTGCGGAGAGAAAGGCAGTTTCTACCCCGATTTCCCAGGCCCTGTGAGCTGAGCTGGCCTCTGGCTGCCCAGCGCACTCCTCCTTCCCTGCCCTCCACTCCCCGAAGGAGGAACAGACCCCGGGGTATCCCCGGCGAGCCCCCTGCCCCTCCAACTCCTGCAGCCGCTGGGCCTGCAGCTCTGGGCTCCCACTCTCGGTCCTTCCCTCTCTGCGCGGAGGCCCGGGGGCTTTCTCAGCTCTAATCTGACACAGAAATGGCCCACCCGCATCGGAGCAGATGCACCACCTTGCCAGGAGTCAGGCACAAAGGCGGGATGCCACCTGTCACTGACCTGCTGGCAAAGACGGAGAACAATCATAGCTGTCCCTGAGGGAAGAGAAGAGGGCTCTCGGTGCAGAAGCCTTAAAAACCTGCACACCGGCTGGCCGGTGGCTCAGTGGTTAAGCACTGACCTACGAATCAGGAGGTAATGGTTCAATTCCCAGTCAGGACACATGCCCGGGCTGTGGGTTCAATCCCCGGTGTGGGGCGTGCAGGAGGCAGCCGATCAATGATTCTCTCTCATCATTGATGCTTCTCTCTCTCCCGCTCCCTTCCTCTCTGAAATCAGTAAGAATATATTTTTTTAAAAGCTTCACACCGTTTGACGTGGTGATTTAACTGCCCAAGCTGCAGCACTACAGGATTCTCGTCATTCCCTTCCAAAGTCGCCTTCCATAAAGTCCCCGCAGACACTGAGTTCACAAATACTGAACCGTGGCTCCTAGAGGAAATACAAGGTTAGGTTCCTACGAGCCTCTGGTCATGTTTTCAGCAACCAGTCAGTACCTAGCGTTGTTTCACCCACGTTTCTGTTTCAAGACACCGTGCTTAGTAAATACTGTTGATTTATTAACACTGAGCTCACGCCAACAGCACTTATGACTCACGCCTCAGTGAAGCTTATGTAACACACGTGTTTTCCCCGTGAGGACATGTCAGAGCCTCCTCACGTTCAGGAATGCTGGGCGGCGCTTCAGCGCTGCTCTTGGGTCACAACGAAGAGCACAAAAGTGCAAAAAAGCATGGCCCTGCACAGACCACAAACGGGACACTTGTTCACCGTCCAGACCTCAACCGGGACGTCTGCAGGCAACTGAATTTTCTCACTGCCCTGGGCATGTCCCCAAACGATCGCCAAGGAGCTGGCTACTGACTTGCGGGTTATATATACACGTTAGCCAGTAGGCAAATTCGCACAACACATCCTGAGTAATAAGGACCGACTATATATGAATGCTGTGTGGATCCATTTATATCACCTTTTAGGACAAGCAAACGGATAAAGGATGGAAAAGTCAGAACAGTGGTGGCCTGGGGGAGGGAAATGACTGGGAAGAGGCGTGAGGGAGCTTTCTAGGGTTGGAAGTTCATATATATCAAATGTGTGTGTGCGTGTGTGTGTGTGTGTGTATATGTTAAAACATGTTTTTACTGAATTTTTTAGAGAGGAAAGGAGAGGGACAGAGAGGCTGAAACATCGATGAGAGTGAAACAAAATTGATCGGCTGCCTCCTGCACGCCCCGCACTGGGGATCGAGCCCAAAACCCAGACATGTGCCCTGACCAGGAATTGAAGTGTGGCTTCCTGGTTCCTGGGTCGACGCTCAAACCACTGAGCCACATCAGCCTGGCGGAACCTGCTCTATTTTGACAGAATTGTGGGTTACATGGGTGCACGCACTTGCCCAGTCTCCTGGGACTAAGCATTTCACTGCATGTAAATGTACGTTTTTTAAAAAACACAGCCACACGTTCATTGACACTCCCTCCCGCGAGAGGTGGGGGAGGGCTGGGATGGTCAGCAGAGGCCCGGAGTGTCCAGTGCGGAGGTGAGACGCCCACAGCGCAGGGCCGGGCCCATTCTCCCGCCTCACCCTGTGCTCCCTCGGCGCTCTGTCCGGCTCTGCGCTTGGGCGGAGCCGCCTCTCCCCACACCCGATGCCCACTGTCAGGCCTGGTAACCTGGAGAGGCGGCGGGCACAGGTAGGCCAAGGCAGAGCAGGGCCAGGCGGCTCTAAAACGGACCTCCATGGCGCACCGACAAAGGGCCTCGTGTAAGCCGGCCACCTGAGCGACCAGCCTCAGCTGTGTCAGAACAGGCCCCGGACAATGGGGTCTTTGGAAGCTGCCGGGAAAGCCGCCCTAACTGGGCCGCCCGCGCCCGCACCCGCACCCGCACCCAGGCAGGACCTCCAGGGCTGGCTGAAGGCGCAGGGTGTGGGCAGCCAGTCAGCCAGGGCCCCAGAGGAGCCGGATCCCAAAGGGCCCTCCCTCCCTCCCACCTGACAGGAAACAGCAGTTTTCACTTCTCTAACTGCAGCAGGACGGGGAGGGAGGGGGGCACGGTGTCCTGATGCGCTGCCCCTACTTGGTGCACAGAGTGTTTTTAAGGTTCTGGAAAGCTGGCTCAGCTGC
>PVJC01034704.1:0-18659 GCA_004026665.1 Murina feae
CCTTCCTTCCCTCCTCACATTGCATGGGCATTTCCTATTGGTAGAAACTGTGCACTGGAAACCATGAGGTCAGGGATCCCCTGCCCCCAGCACCCTGGGGGGACAGAGACAAATGAGCTGGTTACCTGGGTAGGGGCACGACCAGGGCCAGCTCACCTGAGCCTTCCTCTCTGAGACGATTGCCTGAGGGTGGCCCAGGGTGAGCTGCTCCAGAGTGAGGGTGGTGGGAGACCTGAAGGATGCATGGAGGCTGGCTCACATGCTGGGAATGCAGCGGGACCAGTTGCTCTGCTGGGAGGCAGAGGAGGGAGAGGGAGATGGGCCGTGCCCCCTGGAGGACCCGGCTGTGCAGACATGGAGCTATACGGGGCCCTCGGAAGTCTGTGGCCCCTAAATTTGTCCACGGATAAGGGGAAGTTGGGCCTGAATTCTGGGCCCTGGTCTTGTGCATCTGCTGACGACCAGGCTGCTTGTCCCGCTCCCTGCTCCAAGGTCAAGGCCCCTCCAGCCCTTGCCCCCTGTGTCTTTGAGATCCATGGTCTGGCCAGGGTACCTGTCTCCTCTTATATTCTTCTCGGTGATTCTTTTCAATATGCAGTTCATTCAAACACAATTACATAGTTGTAATGCTATTTCTCTGAGCTGACAAGTCTGGAAATGGCTTCGTAGGCCAGTAGATGAGAGAGAGGTTATTGCACACGGCGCGGGTCTCCGGTCATTACCGTGGCGGTGACCTGAAGAAGCCCGTGCATCCTGAGCTGATGCGTCTGCAAATCTGCTCAGTGGGGTGGGGTGGACGCCACCTGCGCCTTCGGACTGCAACGCCGGACCCTCTCAATGGCTCCACTCAGTGTCCCAAATGTTGCTGCTGCCAGCCAGCTGGAGGCTGGAAAACTGCTGACTATCTGCTTACAGGAAACAACAGAAAATACCAATTTGTGAGCAGAGAATCTGTCGCAGATGATCCCTTCCAAGTTGCATGAATGAAATTTGAAGCTTGCTTATGCCTCCCACTGAATTTTACAATAAAAATTAGATCATTTTTGCTATGCGGTGAAGAAGAAATAGATATTAATGCCAAAATCATGGTGATATTCTTGGCATCACTTGGAAGGGAGCGGCTTGGGAGGAAAAACCACCACATTGATGAGGGCTGCACAGTGGCATCGGTGAAGTACTGAGCAGTGATCAAATACAGCTTTTACAACAATGGACTCTATGCCACTGTGGCCACAGCCCCTCGGCTGGAATGCGTTAGGACAGGGTCATTGTGTCTGAAGCGCAGCGGCTTGGACACGCAAGAGGCCGGGTGACCAGGCTATGCCGAGCGGCACGCGGGTTTCCAGGGGTGCACACCGGCTTGCTCTCTGGCTGCGCCCTGAACCTGGGCTGCAGTGTCGCTGAGTCTGGCCACCTGCTCCCAAGAATGTGAGCTGGGCCTGCTTCTCAATCCATGCCAATGGCCAACAGGCCCATGGGACGTCACTGAACCCTCACGGTGGCACCAGGACGTTGGGACCATGCACATGACCGGTATGTCCTTCCCAGAGCCGCAGAGACTGAGCAATGGAGGCAGCGGAGACTCGCTGACTGATGTGTGCGCAGTCCCGGGAATACCGCGCCCAGCCCCGCGGCCCGGAGCTGGTGGGCGGCTCAGCAGGTGTGGGTGTTGGGCTGTTTGTGGAGGAGAGCAGGGTCCTGGGAACAGGCAGGAGTGTCCACAGCAGAACGCTTGTTGCCACTGAGAGTTCAGACGTGTCCTCCGTGGAACCCTGGTGCGGGTGGGACTGTTTGAGCGGAGGCCCAGGACGAAAGGAAAGGCGGAATCAGACGTGATGCATAGCCTCAAGCCCTCTCTGGGCCACGTGTTGTCGGCCCGATGCTGCTCGGTCAGACCGTGGCTCCCTGTCACCCTGAGAAGGTGCTGGCGTGGACCCCCAGGGACAAGACAGAGAGGGAGACACGTCGTGGGGCACCGTGTCCACTGGAGGATAATTGTGGGAGCGGCCACCTGAGTGGGGGATGAATTGAGATGCCCCAAGTTTTCCTTTTTCACGGGGAAGAGAAAGAATCGTCAAATCCCTTAGAACAAAAGTTTAGCTTGTGGCCACGAGCGTTACATAAACATCCACTCTGCCCAGGACGGAAGCTGTTTCAGGTGGGATCCCAACACGTCAGCGTCAGCGCTCCCCCTGTCCAAGGCAGCCCATTGCAATGCAGTGGGCGAAACATAAAGACAGCATTACCAAGAAAGTATGCTCATTAAATAAGCGATAAAAATGAATAAGTAACTAACTGCCGTTACCTACCGACCTCTCCGCCCTCATCCCCCACACAGGCAATGTGCTGGGGGTGGGGAAGCTGGGCTCTGGGTGAACTGTCTTTTACTTTCAGGTGCAAACGATGTGTGTAATTAGTGAATAATGGGAATGCTGGCCCTTGGATCTTGGTGAATCCAGACAGCAAATCAGAACGCAGTCCAGGTCTGGCCGGCGTGGCTCAGTGGTTGATTGTCGACCTATGAACCAGCAGGTCATGGTTCCACTCCCGGCCAGGGCACGTGTCCAGTTGCAGGCTGGATCCTCAGTGTGGGGCATGCAGGAGGCAGCCGATCAATGATTCCCTCATCTTGGATGTCTCTCTCTCTCTCTCGCCCTCTCCCTTCCTCTCTGAGGTCAAGGGCCCTCTGGATTTCTTCACTGAAGAGCACGCGTTGCCTCATGGTCTAATGTAAGTGCTGTTCATGGGGTTGATGGTTCTATGGAAGGTGCATCTCCCCTCCAGGCTCCCCGCAGTCTCACTGACACATGGCATCTCGGCGGACACCTCTGTCTTCCTTTCACTGGGCTCTTCCTGGGCCTTCGGGCCTGGCAGGCGCGCCATATGGTCACGTGAAACGGGTAGAAGAGATTTATAAATGGAGACTATTTAGATCCGGGCAAAACATCATCTCTCTGGGTGGAGAGGCTTATCTGCCGTAGATGTGTGTTTGTCGAGGGAAATTGGTGGCGCTGAGCCTCGCTGGTCTATTTTCAAAGGACATAAAACTCCCATTGATGAGCCCAGTGTCTAGCAGGGCTCCCGTCCCCCGGGCTCCCGGGCCAGATATATTGGGCTATTTCTCTCCCGGGCAGAGCGAGGATTATTCCCGCGCAGCCTCGGAGTGAAGAAGAGATAGAATGCGCTGCTAATGTCGCTGGGCCCCATGTCGAGCTCAAAGAAGCAGAAACATCATTTCCAAAGAGATGCGTGCGCAGCGTTCAATTTCTGGCTGTGCTTATATGGCACCGATCATCCGGTCATGACTGGAGGGTAAACACATACCTAGAGAACGCCTCTCTTTCTCTCCCACCGAAGGAGGCAAAGGGATCATTTCCCTGACACAATGTGGGGATTTCTAAAATCCATCTCTCGCAAACGCATCTAACTCTCCTCTCCTGCAGTGTGCAGGGTCCCCGAGCTCCTGTGAAGGCACAGACCTCGTGGGTTCTTGTTCCACAGGACACCCCCTCCAAGGCACCACGTCTCCCGAGAGTGTGATCGGCCTCCGGTCCACAGAGAAGCTTAGAGGCTCTTCCCAAAGTATCGACAGCCTCCGGCCTCATAGAAACCCTTCCACCCCCTTCAACGGTGAGCCTGGGATCCTGAGTAAATCTCGCGTCAGAGCTGATTTCCCTTTGCTTTTGAAAAGGGCAGTGAACGTCTGATGGCTGACCACTGAAGCCTCGCGGGAGCCACAGGAGACACGACGGCGTGTGCTCCCGTGGATACCAGCGTGCTTGAAACTGAGCCGAGCTCGGGAACAAGACCAAGGGCATAAATCTGGGACGAAACACGATTGTTATGTCTATCCTCAGCGCATCAGTGTGTCCCCGGCCTTCAGGGAGCGTGCTGGCGTGAGCGCGGCATCCGGAGCAGCCGAGGTGGACTGCATGGCTGCTGGCTAGGCCTCCAGCAGGGCCAGGGGGTGCTGGGGCCGCACCGCTGGTGGCAGCGACAGCAGCTCTCACTCCGCCCTTCATCTCCGTGTCAGTGCCCATTCGAGGTTCTCTGGCGACCTCTGCCTGGCACGCCCCGGCCCCTCCCAGGGCACGTGCACCCCGTGAGTGACAAGAGCTGCTTTGCCTAAGGAAGAGGAATAGGTCTTCATTTACATCCTGGTTTCTCTTCTTGGCCGAAGACTGAATCCTGAGCGGGTACTTACTCTAATTTAATTGTAATTCCGTCTAAACTCACAGGCCGGATCTTCCCCAAAAGGGCTGTTTGAGTGACTGTTTCATCAACACTGGTTCCTGTGGTCCTTTCCGCGGGTCGGGAAGATGCACGATGAGGTGGAAAGCCGTGTCCGCTGTTGCATCCCGTGTCTCCATTCGCTCAGTGTCTGTCCGTGTTCACCTGGAGAAAGTCACGGATGGCTACTGTGAGCCCAGCTCAGTCACAGGTGCCGGGAGGAGGATGGGGGAGGCAAGGCCAGGTGACCACATCCTCTGGGTAGAAGCCTTCCGGAGACTTCCTGGAAGGTGAGCCAGATGAGCCAGGTGAGCCGAGTGTTGTTGCATGAGCCACACTTTCCAGCCTCTCCTGTGGGCGCCGGAGCTCAGCAGAGGGTCCGCCCCTGGGGCAGTCGGGAGGGCTGCGTGGCTGTCCTGGCAGCAAGAGAGGAAGCCAGAAAGAAAGGCGATCTGGAATCAGCACCTGGATATCCCAGAAGGTCCGTCTCCCTGCCTGCGGGACAAGGAAATAGCAAGTTCCAAAGTTCTTTTCTAAATCCTTACTCTGGGCTGTGAAAACCAAAAACCTGGGTCAGGACAGAGGGCCTGGGCTGCGGGAGACACACTGTGCTGCTCTGCCTCCCCTCCCCACCCCCTCGCTCCCAGTTGTTCTGGGAGCTCCCGTCAGCCAGACGCAGCATTCAGATGGCATGGCTAATGCTGTGTTACCATGATCACCTCCACAGGGTCATCGTGCCCACCACCCGAATAACTTGCCCAAATCTGCCCTTCATGCTCCCTGTCTCCCTGCATCACCCTGTCCCTGCGCCTCCGGGGGGACGAGCCCCCACGTGCAAGGTGCACCCGCATGGGGATCACACCACCAGCAGTCCCCCTCCCCCGCCTGCCTCACTCAGTTTCTCCTCAGAGCTCCTCGGGCTGTGGGAGCCTCAGCCCCTGCATTTACTGGAGTGGGGGGACCTGTGAGTGCCAGCATTCCCTGCACACAGCAGCACCCAGATATGATCCGCGGGCTAATTTTAAAGTAGCGGGTTGATCGCTCATCTCTGGAGTGTGGCACCCGCAGGGCTGCTGGGCCCGACATGTGCTTATTACCGCATTTGGGTTCCAAGACCCAGCGGAGTGCTTTGACGACCTGTCTGGAGAGAGCACTCAGGCGTCCGTCCATCAGGGCAGCATCATGTGCAACCACCCTCCCACCCGCGGAGCCGAAACTCGGCGTCTCCTCGCGGCCCGCAGCCCGGGAAACGTGGGCGCGTCTTCCTGTAACACAGCCTCAGGCTCAGGAGAGCGTAGGAGCCACAATAACTATTTAGTGGACACGCAGTCTGTGTTCTGTTTCAGCATGATTTATTCAATCCAATGTCCAACTGCTCTAGCCGTGGGCGCTCCCATGGCCTGCATGTTTTATGGGTGAGAACAGAGGGGTGTGGAGGTCACCTGGCTCCCCCGTCTCCCCCTACGGAGGGCGGGAGGAAGATGGGTCTGAGTCTTATCTGAATCTTGCTCCATAAATGGCAGCCCCGATTCTTTATAATCTTTTTAAAAATTAAAAATTTAAATTTTAAAAATTAAAACAATAAAAAATAGGGCAGCTATACACCTTGCACAGTGGTTTTTACTCTATGGGCAGAAGGAGATGAAAGATTAAAAGTTGACCTCTACTGCCCTAGCTGGTTTTGGTTCAGCGGATAGAACATCAGCCTGTAGACTGAAAGGTCCTGGGTTCGATTCCGGTTGAGGGCATGTACTTTGGTTGTGGGCTCAATATCTAGTAGGGGGCGTGCAGGAGGTAGTTGATCGATGTTTCTCTCTCATCATTGATGTTTCCAATTCTCTATCCCTCTGCCTCCCTCTCTGTAATATCAATAGAAATATATTTTTAAAAAGAAGTTGACTTTACTGTGCCCTCCCCAGGAGCCCATCCCTGACCCGTTCTCATCCCTAACCCTGTGGGTGGCAGAGCGCTGGGCCCCGTTCTAAACCCATGGACAGTGAGGTCCAGGGGTGTGAGGTGACCCACTCAATGGCATGGCTCCTGAGTGGCTGAATTTGGGTTGGAACCCACCATTCCAATGGCCAAGCTGCGCTGCTTTTAGGATTTGATTGGCTGTCACATCCATACGCAGGGCGAGGGGAGGAATTACATTTGGGAGGACTGGTCACTGTCCATGGGCAAGTTCTGTAGAGAGCGCCCGCGGAGCACTGCCAGGCTCTCCCTCTGCGAAAGGAAGGGTTGGAGGGCATGCCGCTTGCAGAGGTGACTAGTGCACGCCCAGTAGACCTTCTCTCTGGCTTCACAAAGCAAATGGACATGGAGGGGCCGGCCAGCGGGATGGATTCAAACCGGGTCTATGGCATTCAGGTGGGAAGAGGCGCTGGGTTCATGGATGTTCTGCAGATGCAACAGGAACAATGGAGCAGGAACAATCCACATGTTCCCAGGACCACTAAGCCTCCCCCCCTCACCCGCCTCTTCTGCCCCCAACACACGCTCCTCTGTGCGTATCTTAGCGTCCCGTAGACTGAGTCCTGTCCACGGTGCCTGTGGATGAGGGAATGTCCATTCATTTGACTTCAGTACGTGGGGCTCTCCCCTAATAGCACCCGTGTTGTGTGGGCAAAATCCATAACATGAGACGGACCCCCCAAAACTCACAGCATCACCACTGCAGCCAGACGAACCCACAAGACAAAAGCGACACCAGCCAGGAGCGGAGGAGCCCAGAGGGCAGGAGCGCTGACTCTGAACGCCGTCTTGGGAAAGCGAGGTAAACGTTCTCTTCCCACTGATGGAATCCGGAGCCGGGATCTGCTTCTGGGGCTGTTCTGAGGGCTGCAGGGTGACCAGCACCAAGAGCAGCCGGGAACAGAAAGAGCTGCACACGAGCATCAGCGGCGGCTTTGTTGTTATTATTATGATTGCTCTACCAATGCGGACGAGGACTCTCCAAAAGGAAAAAAAAAATCCCAAATTTAAACCCCTTAATAGCATTTATTAATATATTTTCATCAAGGCAGATTTTCTACCTACAATACAGCTAGAATAAAAATGAGTGTTAAATAAAATGTTACTGCAACCGTCATTGCTTTTTAATATGTTGTATTAATTTTTATTTTACTAGCATGGGATAAAATATGAAAGAAGTAAAACCTAGGAAACTACTTCATTTTAGGTGAATTTCTCCTCTTTGCTTCATGCAGGATTCCTCTGAGATTTAAGAAAAAAGAAAGAAAAACATTCTGGAAAACTCTGCAGTATGAGTCCTCCGCAGAGAGAACGTCTCCATTAGCTCAGTAATGCCCGGATCGCCTTTCAGGCTGAGGAGGCCATTCCCACTCACATCTCCGCTGCTCCCGCCTTTGTGAGCGCTGGCGGTATTATTTTGACTGTTGTTGACTCATAAAATGTGCTGTTGTATCGCTGCAATTCTCACAAGGGTGTATCATCCACGCTGTAAGAGATGGGCAGCCCCCAGCGCAGCCCAGCGCCCAGCCCTCCTGACCTGAGAGTCTGTTTTCATTCATCTCTCGGTTTTCAGCATTCAATTGTCTAGCAGATGCTTCAGGAGGATGTACCAGGGCAACAGTCCTTCAGCTCTTCCCACGTTCGGATTGGCTGAGGGTGAAACTGCCTCCCCCCCCCTCAGTGGTCACCCCATGGTCTGCTCTGATGGTGGAGGTGGGCTCTGAAAGCTCATCCCAGTGGTGGGCGGGACTGAGGCTCCTTACTCCTCCCGAAGGCCAGGCTCCCACCTGAGACCCTGCCCTGCATCTGTCTGCAGACTCTCCCTTCACTTCAGCGGGACCTTCTCACGCGCTCCTCAGGGAAATGCACTCCCCGGGCTTTGGTTTTCTGGAAACATCTTTACCTCACCTTTTAAGAAAACCAATTTGAGCTCTAGCTGGTTTGGCTCAGTGGATAGAGCACAGGCCTGCAGACTAAAGGGTCCCAGGTTCAATTCTGTTCAAAGGCACATGCCCAGGTTGTGGGCTCAATCCCCAGTCCCGGGTGTGGAGGAGGCAGCCAATCAATGATTCTCTCTCATCATTGATGTTTCTATCTCTCCTTCCCTCTCCCTTCCTCTTTGAAATCAATAAAAATATGTTTTTTAAAAAGAAATCAGATTTGATGTATTATTTACAAGTAACAACACGCACCTACATTAAGTAAAGAGTTGGGTGAATTCTGACCAAAGCACTCATCCATATGAGCACCCCAAGAAAGGTAGCACTTCCCCTCAGAACTCTCCATGCCCTTGACATTGGGTCCCCGCCCAGGTGAGCCCGTCCTCTTCCCATCACTACTTGTGTGCCCTGTTCTAGAACTGCAGGCACACGGGATCACGCCTGCTCTCTGCGTCCAGCCTCGGCACTCAGCTCCCTGCTGACCCGGCCGGATCCCGGTGGGATCAGGGATTCATTGCAGGTGTGGCCATGCAGCCCTCCCTGGTGGGACTAAGCCAGAGTGTGTTTATCTAACCCCTCACCGTGGGCGTCTCTGTGGCTCTCAGTTTTTGCACCTTCATATTTAAACAATGATCTAAGTGGGCGTAAACATGGAGGTGGGACGTGTTTTCCTTTCAGCTCTGTCCCAGCGTTTCCAGGCAACAGGGGTAACAATGGCCACCGGAATCAGAATAAAAAGTAGAACACATTCAGGGAAGAAGAAAGGAAACATTTTCTGCGTAACAAAAAGGCATTGGCTTTATACACACACACAGAGAGAGAGAGAGAGAAAGAGAGAGAGAGAGAGAGAGAGAGAGAGAGAGAGAGAGAGAGAGAGAGCGCACTCATGTCTATTCCTATTGCAGTGGCTTGTGGGATGTCACACGACTTACATTGTATGAGCGACTCTATGATTGTGTCCCAGTGCACAAGTTTCATGGGGTGATGGGAGGAGGGCCGCGGGGCCTTGGATTTTTGGGATCTATTTTTTCTTTCAAGGTTCCAAATTCTGCCATCTCCCTTTTTCCTCCTGCCATCCAATGTCCAGGGGTGCCAGTCCCTCCATTTTATCCTCTTCTCCTCCCAAAACAGTACCTTCCGAGTCCCACTTAATTTAAGAACCTCCCCTCCCCCTTGAAGACCTAGGGACCCGGGAAACAACAGAACGTAGCAGAGCCCTTAAGCCATGAAGCACATGAGAGATGTTCCAGTCCAGTCTCTATGCAGAGTATATTTTTTCTTTTCTAAACCTAAACTTATAGCTAATATTATAGGGGCTTATTCTGATATTTCACTTAATGAGGTGGTTCGTATGTGTTCTACACATCAAAAGCTTAGACCTTAACCAAGTAACTCCATGTCAGGGAATCCTATGAAGCTAATTTGAGAGGGTACAAAATAACTAAATGACCAGGGTTCTCATAATAGTGTTATTATATCACACACCACACACACACACACCACACACACACACCACACACACATACGCACACATACACTCCTTCCACCAACCCAAATGACCAGCAATAAGGGAGGAGAAGAATGAATAAGAGGATGGTGCCACCCTAGGATTTACTACTGTGCAGTAACTAACCATTATTATTCCAAAGTCGGGGGAGGCGCAGGCAGGCCTCATGGACTCGTGAGGTTGAGCCCTGTGGCCTTGGGAAGGTGAGTGCAAAGGCCCTGTGGTGGGGATGTTGTTGGAATGTTCAAGGAAGAGGCAGGTGTAGGTTGGCACATTGCAGGTGACAATAAACATTCGTTGAACGCGTTTACAAAGTCTTAGATGCTCAGTAAACATCTGTTGCATGAAATGCATGTGCACTGCCTCCTACACATGGAAATGATTACGGACATGGCCGGGCCTCGCCTGGAGGCCCAGAGCCTGGGGAAGTAGCAGTGCAGATGTGGAAAGACAAGCATAGTAAGGAAGTGGGGCCGGGGGCAGCAAACCCTGCTTCCCAGGGCCCTGCGCAGAAATACCCCTCATCCTAACGCATCGCTCTCCACCGCCACGGGGCTTTCCAAAGCAAACGGCAATTACGGCGGATTAATGGAGATGAGTTCTCCTTAGTGTTTCTGTTGAGGAATCCAAAAACGGATGGTGCTCCTGTGAGGAGCTGGGAAATGAAGGCTGCCAGCAGTCGGGGCTCTGTGAGCATCTGTACACGGCGGGGTGTCCAGCAGAGGTGGGGGGGGAGGGGGACAGGGGAATCCAGGGCCCAGTCTGGTCCTCGCTCACCTGTGAGGAGATGGCGTTGCCTCCAGTCTATTTGGAAACCCACAATCCAGTGGTATTCATGGGTATCGCGGTCTCGTGTACCCCTATCCTCCATCTCAGAAACAGCTCCGTGCCGCTCACTGAGGGTGGAGATGGGCGTGGGAGCTCCGCTCCTTCCCCCGCGTGGCGGTGTCCATCTTCCCTCAGCGTGTGCCTGGGCCCGGAGGCCATTGTCCTGCCAACCCCCTGCCCACAGAAGCTTAGGGATACTTTGTAGAGAAAAATTCAACCGCAAAGGGCTGTAACTGACTTTGAATGGGTGATGGGTGGACACCCTATCAAATAATGAAGGACGAGACGAAAGTTGAAAGATGTCAGTCCTCTTCGGGCTGAGGGATGCATCTGGGTCCATGGAAATTACTTTCACCCGAGGGGGCAGGGGTCATGGGCAGTAATGGCCGTGGACAAGGAAGACTGTGTGTAGGGCTCAGAGCCCAGGGCACCTCCTCTGTGCCAGGTGAGGCTGCGGTGAGGCTTGTGAGACGTGGGTGCGTGTGTTCTGGGCGTGGCGGGCATGTGTGGCTCAGGCACCCAGGCAGGTGGTGGGTGCCCTGCACAGCTCCCTGTACCGCAGTCCAGCAGGCAGGCCATGCCCCCTGCCTCCTCCCTTCTCTCTCTCAGGGGAACATTAGAGATAACAGCTCACACGTACACCCTCTGTCATTCTATCTCATCTATCTATCTATCTATCTATCTATCTATCTATCTATCTTTTTTATATCCTTCACCTGAGGCTATTTTTCCATTGCTTTTAGAGAGAGTGGAAGACAGAGGGAAAGACAGAGAGAAATATCAATATGAGAGGAACACATCGATTGGTTGCCTCCTGCCCGTGCCCTATCCAGGGCCCAGGCTGGGGAGGAGCCTGCAACCGAGGTACATGCCCTTGACAGGAATTGAACCTGGGACTCTTCCGTCCATAGGCCAACGCTCTATCCACTGAGCCAAACAGGCTAGGGCCACCCTCTGTTACTTTAGGAAAAAGGCAAGGACGCAGAGGGTCCTCGCAGCCGATTAGCATCCAACCCGTTTCCTCCCGCACCTGCTTGGGGTGTCCTGTGGCCCCGATTGCTTCAACGTGTACTGAGCGCAGACTTTGTGCTCTCTCTCTGTGCAGGGCTGAAGTCATGGGGAATGGCCACAGGGCGGCCACAGACAGACATCTGCCCAGGGGTGCTGCCCGCTCTGCCACCGTCCTGATCTGCAGCAGGCCTGTGGGGTGGCCGGGCATGAGACCTCAAAGCTCAGGCTCGCTCTCAAGGTTCCCGGATTCCTGCTGGTCACTGCCGGGAGGGTCAGGGTAGGGGGCACGGGGTTGCTGGGACCTATTTCATAGAAAATCAGCCTGGAAATGGGAGGCTGAGCTTCATGAACTGATAGATTTCTTGGTGTGCAAACGCAAGCCTTTTGTGGGGCAGGCGCCATCTTTGTAGAGTAGCCTTTGCGTGGGTGAAATTTTAATTTCCCGTCTGCCAGGTGCTGGAAACAGCCCGGGGGGGGGGGGCACTGACGCCAGCAGGTTCCCACGTGCGGCCCCCGTCAGGCTCGGCCTGCAGGGTGGCGGCAGACTGCTTAATAGCAGAAGTCAGGACAAGAATTTACTTCGAGTTATAAAAGCAGCATTTTAATGAAAACAAAACATAAAACAAGCCTGTGTGCCAGCATGCCTGACCGTCCGCCGATGCCGAGAATGGCTGTATTCTTTCGGAGCTGAGCTAACGCATTGGTGAGGCCCAGGTCCCGCCCCTGGGGGTCCGCAGCCCTGGTTGGCGACTGACCCTCCTGTGGGGCCCCCTCCTTGATGTGCAGACCCTCCTCACTGCCTGCTGCTGGCTGGGAGGGGATGGAAGGGAGACAGTCTCTGTGCTCTTTTCAAAGGCTCGCTGCTGTTTTTCAAGGTGTTTGAAGGTACTTTTTGAGGTACCTCTGGGAGAAATGGAAGTGGGGATTATTTCATGTTGAAGCCAGTGGTTCTGGCTTTTTCTCTCCGCTAATCATCATTCCACATTTCACGTGGGATGGGCGACCTTCTGTAGCCTGGTGCCACCTGGCTCCTTCTGCCCTGAGGTCGGTTTCTCTGTGGCTTCAGTTCGGCACCCCCGATGGTGGGTGCAGGAAAAGTGCCATTACCACCACCCCCCTTTGAAAGACCTGGGGCTGTGGGCACAGCGTTCTGGAAGCAGCTTGTAAAAGGCCATGGTCACCGGCTTATGTGGAGGCTCCCTCTCCAGCGTCAAGAGCCTTTGTGATGCTTTGGAGGCTCATCCCCAGAAGGGCCCCATTCCCCATCATTAGACATATGCGAAATGTATCGGCTTCAGATACAAGCAAAGGGGCCCAAGTCACGCACAGCTGGTTAAGGACATGCAGAGCTCATTACTTCCGACTTCAAAGAGAGGTGATCAAGGCAGTCTATTCAGTCCGCAGTGCTGGGAAAATTCGACAGATAGGTGCACAAAAAATTAAAACTAGACCTCCTTCCGACAACACGGACAAGAATAAACTCAGAACAGATTAAAGGCTTAAATGTAACACTTGAAACCATAAAAATTTTTTTGTTTTAAAAAAACAAAGGCAGTAAAATCTCGGATATTTCTCAGAGCAGTATTGTTTCTGATCTATTGCCTGTGGCAAGGGAAACAAAAGAAAAAAATAAACAAATGGAACTACATCAAACTAAAAGGTTTTTGCACAGCAAAGGAAACCATCAACAAAACAAAAAGGCAACCCATTGAATGGGAGACTATCCCTGCCAATGATACATCTGATAAAGGGTTAATATTCAAAATTTATAAAGGACTCATGCAACTCAACACCCAAAGTAAGAGAAGTCCAATTATAAATGAGCCAACAACCTGACATGTATTTCTAGAGGCCCAGTGCATGAAATTCGTGCACTCAGGGAAGGGGGCCCTCAGCCCTGATTGAGAGAGGGTGCAGGCTGGCCCAAGGGATCCCACCAGTGCTCGATTGATCAGGGCCAGGGAGGGACATGGGAGGTTGGCCAGCTGGAAGGCTCCAGGGCATGTCTGGACTGTCTTGCTCAGTCCTGACTAGCCAGACCCCAGCAGCTAATCTACCAGTTGGAGCATCTGCCCCCTGGTTGTCAGTGCAAGTCATAGTGAGCAGTTGAGCAGCCTTAAGCATATCATTAGCAAATTACTCTTTGATTGGTTGAATGGACGACTGCACAACTGGACACTTAGCATATTAGGCTTTTACTATATAGGATATGGTTACTTCCCCTGTTCTTTCAGAACCATAAGAATTTTTTCTTTCTTGGCTCCTTTGTATGAGAATGTGGGGGGTTCCTGAAGGTAAAACCCATGGAGGTGTAGCCCCTAAAACTGTAGCCCCAGGAATGTCTCACTCATACCAGTGAGCCTCCAGCAGTTCATCCAAATCACAGCTAATCTTCCTTCCAGTTGCAGCCGCATTGGCTTCTGTTCTGGGACGTGGACCCTGGCTTCGTTCATTCTCTGGACCCACCATCCCTCCAGGTGTTAAGGTTTGCCTGCGACCTCACTTCTCTGCTGGGTCCACACCAGGCCACCCCTTTCCTGCTTGTGCAGCTTTGCCTTGTTGTCAGGGCAGAATGACGACGTGCACAGTCGTCATACGTCACAGCTGAAGCCGCAGGGCCTGTCTGATGCTTTGAATCGGGTTCGCATAACAGCACATGGCCGGAGCCGAGGGGGCGTGACTCCCTGCCAGTCAGCCGGCATCTGCTGCGAGAAGCCTCTGCCAGATCGGGCAAGTCGCACAGACGTGACCGAGGCTGCCAGCCCTGTCCTGCTGGGTGGCGTGATCAGAACCAAATGCCGACAATGCCTTCAGGAGGTGCTTTACAGAATTCTGTTTGATAAACTGAGCGAAGTGTTATTTAGCAACTGGAATATAATTAGGAGGCGATTACCAAAACAGAAAGGAAGCCCGCGTTACCCAGGAAACGATCAGAATCCAGCCGAGTTTATGGTCACCCCCAAGCTGCTGCCAAACAAAAACTAATTTGCATGAGGGACGTGTCTGTCATAGAAATTGGATTTCTAGTTGCCCATGTGGCCGAGGAGGGCACAGACTCCTCCCCATCATGGCAGCCCGGGTAGTGCAGTAGGCTTCCATCGAGTTTCTGCCAGCGCTCTAGTGCGGGGCCTCTTGCTCAAGACTGGGGATGCTTTTCAGACTGAGCTGGTGAAAACGTGGCATTGATCCCTGGGTGTGTGTGTGCGCGCTGTGTGGGGGTATCTGTGTGTGTGCATGTGTGTGTGCGCCTAGGTGTGTACTTTGAAGATGTTGCGGGCGCCGGCCCTGCCCGTGTCTTGCGCACACGCTCTCTGTGTGCTGACTACCTAAGAGAATGCAGGGCGGCAAGGTGTGCACCTGACCAGCTTTCGTGGACAATTGCAAACTGTTCTGCAAAGCGTTGTACTGATTCACCCTCTACTTACGAGAGCCCAGGGCCTCAGGTATTCCCGCCACTCACTGCTGTCTGCCTCCTCACCCGCCCTTTCTCTTCCGCTCCCACTATGCTTCTAACTTGCATCTCCTCGTGACCCTGGACACTAGACACGTTGTCATGTCCCAGGTCCATCTGGATAATCCCTTCATACAGTGCATCATGGTCAAGTGTTTGGTCGGCCCCCTCAGCAGCTGTGTGTCCTGGCACCTGCTCTCAGCTCCCGTTCAGCTCAGGGAGGGCTCTGGCCCTCCTGGCAATGCTGGCGAGTTCCCCCCAGTCATGTCCTCCCTGGGTCGCAACGCGAGCCTCGCATTCTCATCTGCAGACGCTGGTCTCTGGGTCTCTGTGCCCGCTGCCTGCTCCTCTAAATGAAGCCCGTCGGTCTCTCCCGCATCCGCTGTTCTGAAATGTCGGTGCCCGCTTTGGTGCAGGCTGGTAGCAGAGTGAATTCTAGTTCCACTATCACAATGTTTCATTAAAAGAAAAACAACAGAGCAGCGTCTCAATGAAGAAGGATGCTCCTGTCATAAATTATCCCACGGGGAGCCTGTCTGCACAGAGACGCACCTGGTGAAGAACACGGTGAGC
Source organism: Murina feae (assembly GCA_004026665.1). Taxonomy (NCBI): domain Eukaryota; kingdom Metazoa; phylum Chordata; class Mammalia; order Chiroptera; family Vespertilionidae; genus Murina; species Murina feae. The sequence continues at coordinate 15,512 of PVJC01034704.1, forward strand.
TCGGGGGCTGCAGACACCCTGGGGGGGGTCAGGGACTGGAAGGGTGGCAGGTGAGGGGACACAGGACCAGAGGAAGCTGCAGGGGTGCTGCTGTTTCCAGTGCCACGATATCTGACTCACACACAGAAACCTGGGCCCACACCCTCTCCCCCTGAGCTCTGAGCCCCAGCGCGTGGCTGCCCCCACCCAGCGTGTGGCTGCCCCCACCCAGCGTCTCCCCTGAAAGCAGGTGCATAAAGAGGCCGCTCCTGGAAGTGGCAGGTGTGGGCTGAAATCTTGCGCAGGAGGCGGCCTGTGCCCTCGCAGGTCTCCACCTCTACTTAAGGGGGTGCTAGGCCCCAAGCTGTGTGGAGCACCCCTGGGATGCCGGCTGTAGGACTGTGACTATGAAGGCTAGCCCGGTGTGGGTGCTCGGAAGGGCAGGCACCCTATTGGGATGGCAATGCTGGGACGCGCTGGCAGAGTTTTGACTGGAGCCTGTTTGACTGGCATGACCAGGAAGCAGAGAGGGCACCGTGTTGGTGTCTGACCCCTCCAAGCCAGGGGCTGCTGTCCGCGTGGCCTCCAACATGAAGTCCCTGCCCTGGCACAGGCCCCAGGACGGGTTCTGGGGACCCAGCAGTCACACAGGAGAACAGGTGAACTGTTTCCGTGAGCATGGAGTTACCGCGGGACTGAGGAGCGACACTCCCAGCGTGGGGGCAGCGCTGGCCCGGGCACACGGGAAGGTCAGCCAGAAGCGGCCGCAAGAGGCTGACTGCGTCTTCACCCACCTGCAGCGGCCCGAGGCTCGCGCCAGGCTGCGGTGAGGAGTGCATGTCACCGAGAACCCAAGGGATAAAATATTTCCGACAACGAGACCAGCAGCACCGTCTTGGCCAGCTTTGATGTAAACTTCCCTTTGGTTTTTATAAGATCTTCTCTCTCTAAGCAATAAGCGAGAAACTGAGATGATCATTTACATGCAAACTCACATGAACATAATACCTATGACTTTTCATTTCTTGCCGTTTAAACTTTTTAAAAGTAAATTGAGACGGATGACTCAAGTTATTTCGTCTGATTCCTTGAAAATTACGGGCTTGAGAGGAAAAGTACAGGGAAGTGATTTTTTACCTGGTTAAAAAAAATTTGAGAAGAAACTTTTAAAATTTAAAGGTAAATATTAAAATATAACTAATTAATGTAGAAGCAGAAGTAATTAAAACAAATGAGGTCACTGAAGACTTCAACAGTAAAATAAATTGAGTTCATGCAAAAGTTGGGCAACGTTGAATAACAGTGTACATTTAATCACGGCCCAGTTGAAATTGATTAACTATGCCCTCGAAATTAACTATTGAACATTTTTAATTGGCTAGATGTAGCCCATTTATTTTCCTAAGGACTTGAGCTAAATTTCATAACTTAAGCAATTTCTAAAAAACACATTTTTTATCGATGGTGCGGTGTTCAGGTGGCAGTGTGAAGAAGGCTGGCAGAGCAGTGATCGGCGCACCTGGGGCCCGAGGATGGAGGGAGCGAGACTCCTGCTTAACCTGCAGGTCGGCTGGGTTTCCGGACCATGTGTCGCCCTCATTTCATTTTCAGATGGCGTGTGTAGTGCAGAGCTCAGACTCAGCAAGCGGACATTAGTGAGTATTCCCCCCACTTTCATCTGACGTGTAGATTTCTCTCCACTTTCTTGTTTGTCTTCATGGTCAGCTCTTCCATCAGCTCCAACCCCAGAACCTGCCCGTCCCCGACTGGCCGTGAAGAGGAACTCCAGACCCGTCTTGACAGGAGGATGTCTGGCTGCCGACGCCGTGGCCAGGGTCTGGGTTGTGGGGTCCGATCCGAAAGGCGCCATGTGGGGAGCTTGCCCAGCCGCGAAGCAGGAGCAGCCCGGTGGCTGGGGTGCCAGGGGAGAGGCGTTTGAGAATAAGCGTTGGTGTTATCGGTTAGTGACTCGGGGAAGGGTACCATTGGGTGTCTTCTGAGCATGCCCGAAGCACAGAGAGAACCTGTAAAGGGCTTTTCAATAAAAATTTCATGGCCACACAGCCTTTCTCTACATACAATATTTAACCTGTCAATCTCCTGAGTATGGAGCTCTGTTGTGAGCATCCACTAAAGGAGAATGAATGCAGGCCTGTGTCATTAGGACTCCAGCCGCTGGGTTCAGATGAGCTGAGGACGGAGGGCTCAGGCTGTTCAATCAAGGCCATTTCTCACGTTGGGGCACACCTGCGTGAAGATGGCCCCCGGGAACCTGGATGGTGTCCATGAAGCCGGGAGTGGTGGGGCCTGGCTGTGTGAGAGCGTGGCCTGGGATTCCAGGTAGGTACAGGCCATTCGTGGTCAGGTGGTCACCAGGAAGGGCCCCTGGGCCACACAGGACAAGTGCTCACACTGCAGTCCGTGTTCTTCCTTGCTGCACTAAAAGAGGCAGTTTGTAGGGGTGTGGCGGCGGGTCCTGGGCGTCAGGGAGGGCATGCCTCTGAAGCATCTCCATGATTGGGGGCAGCCACAAACACCCACTAACTGGCCAGTCTCTGATACTCTGACCCCGACCGATCTCTGCGCTCCGAGCAGCAGTGGTTCCTACATGCAGCGTTTTGCGGCCTTTATCACGGTTCCAGGGAGTGGAACATTGTCTCCGAAGAGCTCCCCTCAGACATGGAAATTACTGAGAATGTGGCTCCCTCAGGCTGGGGAGGCCCTGGTTATCGTTTCAGACCCGAAGGATTGCTGGTTCTTGCGGCGCATGTCCTATCGTTACTTGTGGCTGCGTACGAACCATCTGGAAACTGGGTGATTTCAAACAACCATTGCACTTCCTATCAGCCCTGCGAGACGGGAATCCGGAACAGGCGTGGCTGGGTGTTTTCTCTGCTTCCGGGGGCGGACCTAGGCAGTGAGTGGCCCTTGGTGTGTGTCTCTCTCTGATCCTCATTCTCTGCCCCTCTGTGTCTGTCTGTCTGTCTCTGTGTCTCTCTTTGTCTGTCTCTATCTCTCTGTCTCTCTTTTTCTCTCTGTCTCTATCTGTCTGTCTCTCTCTGTCTCTCTGTATCTCTGTGTCTGTGAGTCTCTGTCTCTCTTTGTCTCTGTCTCTGTGTCTCTCTTTGTCTGTCTCTGTCTCTGTCTCTCTGTTTCTCTCTGTCTGTCT
>PVJC01034705.1:0-19723 GCA_004026665.1 Murina feae
TATACCTCATACATGTTAAAAATAATCTGTGTTCTGTTATTTAATACTAGGAGCCTGGTGCACAATTTTCAGTAGGGAGGGTAAAATTATGACCTCAAAGATATTAGTAATTTCCTGTGTCTCAAGCTGCATGTTATGTACATGGGAGTTCATTTTATTCGTATTCTGTATACCTCATACATGTTAAAAATAATCTGTGGTCTGTTATTTAATACTAGGGGCCTGGTGCACAAAAATTGTGCACTCGGGGCGGGGGGGGGGGGGTCCCCTCGGCCCGGCCTGTGCCCTCTCAAAGTCTGGGACCCCTCAGGGGATGTCCACTTGCTGGTATGCCTGGGTGAGGCTGGTCAAGCCCCCCAGTGGGAACCCTCACCCCATGGGGGTATGGCCAGCCTGGGTGAGGGTCTGAGGCCGTTCTCAGGCTGCCCACAGCCCCTTCAGGGTTCAGATCCTTACTGGGGTGCCTGGCCAGCCTGGGTGAGAGGCTGAGGGTCGTTTGCAGGCTGCCCACAGCTCCCATTGACCCAACATTTCAGCGAGGCTGGCTGGAATCGGGTTTCTGGAGTTTATTTATCTTCTATAATTGAAACTTTGTTACTTTGAGCGGAGGCCTAAGCAGGCACGAAGCCTCCTGTTTGCTGCATCTCCGTGGCTTCTATAATTGAAACATTGTTTCCTTGAGCAGAGGCCCAGCCGGACTAAGCAGGCAGTTGCAACAGTTGCAACAAAAGCCTCCTATTTGCTCTAGCTCCGTGGCTTCTGGCCTCCATCTTGGCTGGGTTAATTTGCATACAGCCACTCTGATTGGCTGGGGGCATGGCTTGACTGTTGGGCATGGCTTGGGTGTCTTAGAGTGATGGTCAGTTTGCATATTACTCTTTTATTAGATTAGATACTTTTTTAAATTAAAAAAGTACAAGTCAGGATCCTGCCAGTTCTTGGAAGCATAATTATTGATAGCTTATATATCCTCAAGTTTCATTATATATAGAGTGAGGAGATTGAACTAAAAGTTTTCGTACATCTAAAATGCTGTAATTTTGCCCATTTTTAGGAATTATAACTGAATTTAGGTCCATTGCCTTATTAGAAAATTTTTCTTCTGGCTTAAATTTTTTCTTATAACACTAGGTTTATTTATTTATTTTTTTATCCTCACTTGAGGGCATTATTCCATTGATTTTTTTTTTTTTTTTTTTTTTTTTTTTAAGAGAGAGTGGAGAAGGGAGGGAAAGACAGAGAAATATCGCCCTGACCAGGGCTTGGGCCAGGGAGGAGCCTGCAAAGGAGGTATGTGCCCTTGACCAGGTACCCTTGACCTGCAACCCTTTCCATCCACAGGCCAACACTGAGCCAAACTGGCTAGGGCTTTTTTAAAAGAAATACTGAAATTTCATTATATTAATGAGAAGTGAAAGGAAGAGGGAGTTTTAGGTAGGGAAGTTGAAAGCATAAAGAAATTTTTTTTTAAAGTCCCAAACCTTACACCCTACTTCCTGGTTTTTAAAAATGATAACCTGTGTCGGGGTGTATACTCCCTTTCTCCCTGTCCCACACTGGGAAAGAGTGTGAGCCGGTTCTTTTCAGTGGAGGCGCTTTGCGACCGAGAAAATGAAAGACAGATGCAGAAATAGAAAAAAATCTGGGTTTGGGTGGGCTTCTGTCCTCTTCCGGCGGAGAGGCAGAGAGACCCAAAACCAAAGCAGCGTGTTTATTTTATAGTCCAAGTTCCCCAAAGGATCAGGAAGTTTCACACAAACTCAAGATAAGGGAGTTACTCCCGGTACTTGACTGGATTTACCTAGTAAAAACCCATCCCTGCACCTGGGCTTTGAAGAGTTGAGCTGAAGGCATTCTCACCTTTTGGCCAGAAATGCCCTCAAGGTAGGGCTCTGCCCAAGCCTTGAGTTCAGTCAACATGACTTAAAAGAGAGCCGTGGCGCCTTCCCTGGCAGGGGGCCTTTCACAATAACCGTCTCATGCAGAAGCAAAAATGTCATTTGATAGTTTGTGCTGATCCTGGACAAGTTTACAAGTGACTCATGATTTTCTATTAATCTTTACAATTTCCTCCTAGATGCCATTCGTGCAATCTTAGTGTACAGTCAAAGTGTAGAAGAACTTCTGAGGCGTAAAAAAGTCCACCGAGATGTCATATTTAAGTACTTGGCATCACAGGGGGTTGTTATACCTCCAGCTACTGAAAAACATAATCTTATCCAGCATGCAAAGGATCACTGGAAAAAGCAATTACATCTGAAGTTGAAGGAAACACCAGAGCCAGTTAAGACCTCTCAGGAAATTAGAGACTTTAAACAGGTAAAATTGATCTTATAGTTATTATCTGAACCATAATTCTGTTTCAGACTCCTTAGATAATCCTAAATCTGGCGTAACATGTTAAAAATACTTTGATTTTTAAAATAATTTTAGCTTTTCTTCATTTCTACTTTAAAAGAATACTATTGTAAGCTCTTTCTCAATTTGAAAATGTTCTCTGGTATTAAATTTCAGAAATTCCATGAAAGAAACTTAAATACTTTTTACATTTGATTTTTAATCTAGAAAAAATTTTGTTGTAATTTCTACTGGCTGACGTAGGATGTTCTTATTCCTTTATATCTCTACTGTACATTGTAGATATTGTGTGAATATTTGAATGTTGATTGAATGAACCTCTAGGTCATTTGCAGATTTTTAAGCTGCATACCACAAACTGAATTAATGAGGTTTTGCAGTGAGAGCTATATACTTTCACATTAGGAAAGGATCTTATAAGGTCTGTCTTTTTTTTTTTTTTTTTTTTTTTTTTTTTTTTTTTTTTTTTTTTTTTTTTTTTTTTTTTTTTTTTTTTTTTTTTTTTTTTTTTTTTTTTTTTTTTTTTTTTTGATTTTTTACAGAGAGGAAGGGAGAGGGATAGAGAGCTAGAAACATCGATGAGAGAGAAACAGCAGTCAGCTGCTTCTTGCACACCCCCTATTGGGGATGTGCCCACAACCAAGGCACATGCCCCCGACTGGATTCGAACCTGGGACCTTTGAGTCCACAGGCTGACGCTCTATCCACTGCGCCAAACCGGTCAGGGCAAGGTCTTCCTTAATATACTGAAAAGAACCTTGACTTTTAAATCATAACTGATGTGATTTCCAATTAGGGTCTGCCATATACTAGGTGTGAACTTGTGCAAATAGCTTGACCTTTTTGAGCCCTGTTTTCTTAATCTCAAAATGGGCATAAGGATAATACCTGTATCATAAGGCTTGTGAAGATAAAAGGAAATAGCACGTACCACAGTGCCCAATATATTCAGTAGCATTGCTCAGTAAATACAAGATTTCATAACATTAAATGAGATCATTTTTTTTCATAACCTGTGAAACCACTGGCACAATCAAGAGAAAATGCTTATAAAATAATAATTATTGATTATTCATGATGATATTTTAAGAGGCTTTGTTAAACCTTGATTTTTTAGCTGGTTTTTTGGATGTTTCAGCTGGGAAATTCTAAAATGGTTTTCCCCTTTTGCAGAAAGAATTTACTATGCATGATAGGTTCAGTGAGTTTACATGTAGTTCATTTCCCTTGTGCTATAATTAGTAATATATTAAAACCTAGCTTTGAAACAAGCTAGATAGAAAAATAGATACAAGTCTTAACCTTGGTTTTATTTTGTATTTATCTTAATCCGCAGGAGAAAGAAGATAAAACTGAAAAAGTTGATTTCCGTCGATTAGGAGAAGCGTTCTGTCGCTGGTTCTTTGAACTTCTTAATTCTCAGAATCCTTTTTTTGGACCACCGCAAGATGAATGGGGGCCGCAGCACTTCTGGCACGATGTCAAGCTTAGGTTTTACTACAACACATCCGAACAAAACGTGATCTACTACCACGGAGCAGACATAGTGAGCCTTCGTCTGCTGTCACTTGTGAAAGAAGAACATCTTTTTCTCAGTCCCAACCTTGATTCCCATGGATTAAAATATGCTTCTTCTCCCCATGGTCTGGTTATGGTTGGAGTAGCTGGGACTGTCCACCGAGGAAACTCTTGTTTGGGCATTTTTGAACAAACTTTTGGACTCATCCGCTGCCCTTTTGGGGAGAATACTTGGAAAATCAAATTTGTCAACCTGAGGATTATTGGAGAGGCTTCCCTTGCTCCTGGAGCATTAACGAAACCAGCTATTACATTTGAACCAAGTGATCTAGAGGCCTTTTATAATGTGATTGCTTTATGTGGTGCCAATGAAGTACAGCGTAATGTCAGACAGAGGGATAGTGGAACTGGAGACCAAGGTTTGTGCAGTGGGAATGAGGCATTGTTGAACAAAAGATAACCGAGTTTAAGTCATCCTCTAAAGCACTGAGCACTGTATATACGGAGACTATTCCAGATACTGCATTGACATATTTTAGCTGAAATATCTTTTTTGACTACAGACTAACATGTGAAGACTTGCCTCTTTCTACCTGAGCTGCAGCAAATATTCTGAGGGCTTAATGCAGTTCAAATAAATCCCACTTTAGATGTTATAAATGTTGTGCCCCAGAAACCAGGTAATATTTTCATTTTACTGAGTGTAAATGTTCTGCTAATGTGTATACATTTCATGTGGAGAGGGAGTGATGGTGTTCAAGCCTTCCCTAACAATCTGGATAATTTTACAATATTTAAAACATATGCACTTTAAAAAAATTGCATATTTTAGAGATGTCTAATGTAAAATCAAAGTTCTTATTTTAGAAAACATCAATGACATTCATATGCAAAAAGTTTAATAATATAGCAGATCAGACAGAAAAATTTACTTTGCCTCTTTAAAATCTGAGGAACCAATTTCAAAGTTACCTACTGTAGCCCAACTTAGATATCTTATAACCTGCAACATTTTCTGAACTATTTTGGGCAATGGTAAGTGCTGTTCTCAAATCAGACTTTATTATCCAAGCTCGAACAGTTTTACGGGGCATTTATTGTAACACCATAAAAAGGAAACATACTGTTGAAATTTTTGAAAGGTGTGCCCAGTTTCTAACTTTTAATTACTGTTTTTCCTCTTGCTTGATCTCGGTTGAGGTGACCAAAAAATAAAAATAAAATTATAATGTAAGCATATACTCCCTCATCATAAATTAAAATTATTAGGATTTTTTTTCACCTGTAACTTGTTTACTAGCATTGAGTTATGCAGGTTAAGTTGTCAAATTAATTACATAGTTGCTTTGAAATTTAAATTTCTCATCACCCAGCAGCTATTTGCTGATACTGGATTTAGTTTGTAATTTTAATTCTCAAATGGAAAAAAAATTCAACTGGGAAATGCTGTGATGTTGTATTGTACATGTTAACTTTTTACCTTTAACTCTGCTCATGATCATCGAGAGTGACTGAAAAGAATTTTGGAAGCAGGAGGAAAAAACTCCTTTTTGTTTTTTTAATGCCCTGCCTCTTATGAGGAGTTTAAATTGATATGTCCCAAAATAAAAACTTAAAAAAGGAGGGAAATCTCTTGTCTGTTATTAGAACAGTGTATTATTTAGATTTAAAGCCAATTTTATTTTTCTCTAAGTTATAAGTATTGTAAAGGATAAATTAAGAACTATTCCCATCATTTTCTTTGTGCTGTTGGTGTCAGATACTGCAAAAAATATAACTATAGATGCTTAAGATAGAGAGAATTTGCCTCTAATACTGAATTTTTGAATTTGTGTATGCTCCAGTAAAACTGCAGTCTCTGCATGTTTGTTTTAATCATCCTTAAAAATTCAAAATCTTCCGGATACACTAGATCTCTTGAAGATTGGAGCTATATTTCCTGTGTATCCACAGCTGGGCACATCGATAGGATCTAATGTTGAACTGAGTGGGTGAAAAGGTGATCAAAAGAAGCTTCTGTGTCTACACTTTTATCTTTGGTGATTCTTATCAGTGGTAGCTTTTTGATCATATCGTCTGTTTGAGTTGTATATGTGGATACACAGAAACTCTTAGACCCCAAACTAACTCAGCTTTGGGGAATATTTTCATTTTCATTTAAATTTCGATGAATTTCAAAGCCCCAGATGAGAGTGGGGTATACTAAGAGGGCTCTAAAACTACCTAGAAACTGTTATAGGAGGAGTGGATACTTCCCAATTTGGAGGAGGAAGGCTGGGAGAAATTGAAATTTGTTTGTTAAAACATGGTCAAGCCTCTAAGAAGGTTCAGAAGCACAGTGCAGATTAAAGCTCCTTTTACTACCACCCATTGACCTGTTTATGTTAGCGAATGACAGAGACACCCCCCACCACCACCACCACCAGCAGCCTATGTCTCTTTATTACATTTCTCTGGTATTTGGAAAGCCTGTGGGAGGCAAGTGGTAAAGAATAAAACATTCTACACATAATTCATAGTAACTGAGTGGTCAAACCACGGGACCTTAAGGGTTTTATTTACTGTAGGCTGATTTGCTGAAACTTAGTAACAGGGTATACATCAAATACTCTTTTTTTGTGAAAATAAAAAAAATCTTAAAGTACTAGTTATATCAGGATATTTTATTAATATCTAGAATGCCCCTCCCAAAACCATATTTCATGTGTCTCATTAACAATACCAAATAGAAAAAAAAAAGCCACTGCAAATAGCAAACATAAGTCAGGAAAATGTTCCAGAGTTTTCAGAAAAGAAACATTTTTATGCTGAAGGAAGGCTACTTAGTCCCAGTAAGAAATTGTGATAACACCAGAAAAGGATTTAAAGAATAGTGGTTTAATTTTTAAAATAACTCATCAGAAACGTGTTTTTACAAAATGACTCTTGTGGCTAAGTAGATCATAAAAAATGAATGAAAACCATACTTCAACATTTTTCTTAGTATCTATTTTCACAAATTTAAATGCCCCCTTTTTTTTTTACTGGTTATTAATTTGGGTTATGGGTGGTAGTCATTGACCTTTTGAAAAATGAAAGCTATGTTCCTTCTTCCTGGAAAAAGTATGTTTGCATGTAATATTACAATTGTTGCATATTTCAGTTCTTGGATTTCCTTAAAGCACATCTGTGAATCCTGCCATGATAGCTTTATCCCCCCTCCCCTGACTACTATTCTACTATATTAAACATTAAAATTATTTTTAGAAAGTGTGTGCCCTTGCAAGTCCCAAAGCTAGAGTACTCAATTTTATAAATGATCTCCAGGAAGTCTGTTAGTTCGTGATCGTTGTTAAATTTGTAAATTTGGTTTTTCAAGAGATGTCAGATTTAAGACAAAACCTGAAATACTGGCAAGTAGAATGTAAAAATCAGAATTCATTTAATATAAATTGTATGTACAATGAACATGCTTTGGAGAAAGTGATAAAAGTGAAAAGGAAAAGTATTTTTTAAAAATATATTTTCTCAAGACCTTTATAAAAACTATCCTAACATGTTTATTTAACAATGATTGTATATTGCTAATTCTGAGGAAGGATTTTAAAAAATATGAACATTTCCTCTGAAGGGTATATATATATATATATATATATGTATATATATATATATATAAGATCTGTTTTTCACCACTTCCTCTCCCCTAACCCTATTTATGAGCTTTGTGTATATAGTCATTTTGCAGATAGCACAGCTGCAGTGCTGGAAACAGGATTTTCTGGATCTGGGTTCTCTTTATGTTTTTTTGGCATATACCTATTGAGCATCTATAATTTGTAAGTCACTGAATCAAGTGTGAGATAAAATAATCCATTGGTAGTTTATTTACCTAAGTTTATGTTTAATTCAAATCACAGTCCCTGTGTTGAGATGTCTTAAGGTGAGAACTATTGTAAAACCTTTGCAAAAGGATTCAGTGTTAACCTTTTTTTTGTGGTCAGAAAAACAGAAAACATTGAATTGAAAATTTGAGTGGCTATATGGTTCTAGCTAAGTCATGCGGGTTTTATCAATACAGAGTATAGGATATTCTGACAGACCACTTTTAGAACTGTGTCAGAGTGCAGGGAATCCTGTTAGGTTTATTTTTTCTACTCTGAACCTTTCCACTAGTCTTTCAGTAAAAAGTGTTAAAATTGAATGTAATATTTGCTATGAGTTACAGTGTACCTCAAAATATTAATCCAGAAACTCCAGAATTACTTGTAGAATTTACTATCTCCTAACTTCTGTTCCCAGTATTGCCGAATTGAATATCCCTTTTTAGTGAGTCATTTAGTGAGGACTCTCTGGTTAGTAGATTTCATTTTCAGTTTTTAGATAACCTCAGGCTCCTGTGAAATTACATTTGAATTATTGAAGTAAGGAATTATTGAAGTAAGGAATGCCCTGCTGCACATGGCCAACTGTTAATCTGATGTTTTCTGAACAAAAAATATCCACTTAGGAAAGCCATTTTTCTGGAACGATTTAGCTGCACAAGTTTGCAGTAGTCTTTTTTTATCCCCCATCTTTTACTATCCTAACGGATAGTATCAACACTTAATTGTCGCAAACTGTTACGTGTCAGTTATTTTGCCTCCTACATAGCTGGTAAATTCTTATTTCACAATCTTTTCCCCTGTGTCTGGTGACTCTTATTTATTTCACAATCTTCCCCTGTACCTTACAGGATATATAAGCTAAATCGTGGGTGCTTAATATACTGGCTGCTTTTCTGGGCACATTATGTTTATTAACTCATTTTATCCTGTGGACAGCTAAGTGAGATATATATTATTATACTTCTTTTACCAAAAAACAGGGTTGAGTAATTTCTTACTTTCAGAGCTAATGGCAGAGCCTAGATTTAAACTCCGGTATTATAGCCTGGAGCCTTGTGGTAACTACTACACTATATTTCAGTAAGGTTTTGATGAATCCTTTTTTGACGACTTATCTTTTGCTGACACTTAATTGCCTTTACTTTGTATTGTTTAAATACAGAATAGGAGTGTCAATGCAAATTTTATCTTTTTATTATACATTTTAAGTTGCTCCTTTCGTTATTTAAAACCACTGTGACAATATTACCTATGGAAAAGAATAAAAGTAATTGGGTAATATAAAAGTATACATAGCAATAAATATCAAATTTCTTGAACTCATTGTCATACCACCATCTCTAGTCCACTTTTGTACCTATTAATAATACCATTGTGCTTTCAACCTCAGAATTAGTCTGTTTCACTCGTTCAATTTCTTTTCATGTCTGGATGTAGGATATCCACAGTATTGTTTTCTATTTCAACTGCTGCTATAATTAGATTTTCTTTACATAAACCTAGACTTATTTTATTTTTTGCTTTAATATTTCTTACATGTTTGTGACACTAAAATTTCCTTAAGTACAGCTTTTGTCATGTCTTTCATGACAAAATGAAACTTTTAGTGATCTTTCATTACCTTCAAAATAAAGACCAGATTTCATAATCTGGTTTTCACCACTATTTAGGTTTGATTCCATTTATTTTCACACATTGTTTGATCTAACATCTAATGTGTATAGTCATTATACTTACTTATCCTGTTACTTAGCCTTCTGCTTTTATTGGAAAGTAAACTAAGTTGTAGAGTCTTTGTTGCAGTCTGATAATATATATAGAAAGAAAAGAATTATGATTGAGATGGAGTTTAACAATTGGAAATGCCAATAAGTAGCATTTTTTTCTATTTAGGAATTCTCTGTACATCATTTGTCTAGAGTAATCTTTCTCCAGCTTTTTGCATGGCTATTTTCATTTTGAGGGTTTGGCTTAAATGTTTCCTCTTCTCAGACCAAGTGGACCTTCTTGTTAATATTTATCAGAGCACTTTGTTTGTCTTACCACTTAAATACGGTTAATTTACTGATTTACTGATCACTAGATTTTAAACTGAGAGCAAGGACTGAAACTGTTTCACTTTCATTGCTTCCACTGCTTTTCACACAGATTGGGTATTCAATATTTATTAAAGATACAAATAAGGGAACAAACGCTATTGTTTATTCAGGGCCTTAAATATTCCTAGTCCTTTGCCTAGCTGCTAAAGACAATGCCTAGCATATATATTAGATGCTCAGTAAAATTTGTTTAATAAATAAAGCCAGGGTTATCTTCCTGAATACTGATATATAATCAATACTCTCTAGTGGATAGGATTATTAAAGTTTTGTGCTTTTGTAAACAATGAAGAAACAGCCCACATTCAAAATTAAGTAATGTGATGGGTTCCTAGGAATTGAAACTGCAGTAATGTGCTAAAGTTTATACGATTTTGTTTTGGAGATTTTTCCCTGGGCTTTTTGGTTTGTTTTATTTTTCAACTACAAAGCCTGTTTTTCCCCAGTCTTTTTTTCCAGTCTGAGTACTGCCACTACCTTATTTTGAAAGGATAAAACTGGAATCCTCAATTTCTTCACACATAATGAACGAATTAGATAAGATTATTTTTAAAGTCTGATTTTGAAGTTACATGGTTTTATGATTATATGTCTTCTGAGCAACTCAAGGATATTACTTTTAAAGAAATTTATAGTTCATTGTTGAGGAATTTTTTATTTTGCTTCCCATAAATCATGCTCTTTGAAAAACACTTCATTTTTTATTTTGTTTTAATAAGTTACATTTTAAATGTATGTAGTGTGTATACTTCTATTTATAGGAAGGGGGGAAATCAAAAGGATAAAAATACTACATATCAAACATAGAATAGAAAGGGATAAAAATTATGAAACTTAAAATATTTTCCTGTTTTCTAATCACTAGAAATCCTGAAGTTGTTTTGAAACTACTGTTCTGTAAAACCTTTTTGCTTGGTTGCATATCTTCAAAATGTATGTCCATGTTTTAATGAAGAAAAGTGCAAAGTGGTTGACAGAAGGCCAGATTATAGACTGACAGTAATCTAATAAAAATAAAGATCTTACTAAAATAATCAAATATAGATGATTTCTTCAAAGAGAATGGGAGTTGGCAGATATGTAAGAGTGACATTGGAGACAAGTGATAGATTTGGACAATATTTTTTGTAGGAAGATAGCACTAGCTGGGTGCTGCTCATAAGGTCATGGAGTTAATCCTAGGTATGTGAACAGAAAACATTTAGCCAATAGAGGAAGTGTTGCTGTTACTGGAATAATATAGCTTTATGAGAGAATTAGCTTAGAGTATAGAAACAAGATATCAATAGAACTGGTAAGTATGTCAGGGGCTCTAATGCTAGAACTAGTAGAACAACCACAAAATGATTAGGACAAATGTGATGGGTTCCTAGGAATTGAAACTGCAGAATGAGTCATAATCTTAATTCTAAAAGCAACCTTAAGCAGCAGCAAGAGTTTAGGACCAAAAAAAAATGTTGGTTTTAAATAATATATCAGCATTTTCTCTTAAATGTTCTTCTTTCTATTTGATAAACATTTATTGAACACTTACCATATACCTGGTATTTTAACAGACATTTGGTACATTATCTTTTAGTTTCTTAAGCATTTCTCACTGTGTTTAACTTATATAAAGTAATGTTTACTGTTTAATAAAGGGTTTATTTTATTAGAAAGTGCTTCTCTGATCTCTCATTGATGCCCTTGTTTTACTATTTTAACTACTATTATTTTTTGGTGTTTAAATTGTAGGTAAAATTCTAACCTTTGGATTAAAGCAATGCTGCCAAAAAAAAATGGTGATCCTTGATAGGTAGTTTGGCCGTTTCAGAGGGAAAAAATTCACTGAAACTTTTTTCTTCACATAAAACATACATTTTTTGAATTCTATACACATAATTCACATTTTGCAACTTTTAAATTAAGATGACTTTTATAAAAACTCAATGTGTAATTATTAGGTGCACATGGACATGACAAGGGCTAAGTTGTCACCGACTAAGTTGACCTCAGCCAACATGAAGTTAACACGGTGTTCATCTTCAGTAATTTCCTATTAATTTTAATGTTGGTTAAATTTGCATTTTATGGTTGATACTCTTTTATCCCCAATCACAAAAATGACTCATTGAAAGATGATGAAAGTAAATATGCCTTTAATTAAATGCCCTAATGCAAATAGTAGAAAGCACTTCAGAGTGAATGCAAAATTAGAAGGTGTTTGCACTGCGCAGGAGATTCTGAGTGTGATGTTTTCAAAACATCAGATGAACTATTTAAGGAAGGAGAGTGATGAATATTTGCTTGCAGTCTATTTACCATTGGTCAGTAGAACATGGTCTTTCAAATACTTGCATGTTTCTGTCAAATTTTTCACATCTGGAAAATGAATTTAGATAATTTTATGTTTCCTGAACAAATGTAAAATAATTCATCTCAATTTAAAATCTGTCATACAAGGTGGAGAGTCCAGAATTACAAACACAGAGAGTTGCATTTGTTAAAAAACCACATATGAAACACTTACAGTTTCTGGCCAGATGTTTGGTACACAACTCACTGAGCACTTTATGGCAGGAAGCCACCTCCCTTCACATCAGTCTCTTAGATCCATTACATGGACACCAAGATGTTTTAACATCTCCTGTCTTAAAGGTTATGTCCATTTTTCTGTTTGTGTTTTCTATGACATACCCTATGACAAACTAATAAAAAGACATGCCCTATGACATACCCTATGACAAACTAGTAAAAAGACACTTGCTGAGAAGCTTATATTTGTTAACACTTTCAATGCTAATAAATATAATCAGAACAATCAGAAAACAAATCTTAAAGAAAAATTCTATCTAAGTTGCTTAATTTAGTAACACCACCAAAGAGCAGTTGCTATCATATGCATTCTAGACATGGGTTTTTTTCAAACTATAAGAAAAGTTTATTTAGAAAGTCACAGCAGTAGCGGTGAGTTGTAGAAGAATGGGCTCATGAAACAAGTTACAGGGGCAAAGAAGGGTCCTTGGGAGTTTAGGAGAGAGAGAGAGAAACACCTTGAGAGACTAAGAAGGGAGGAAAAGCATGGGCATGCTCTGGCAAAACAGGCCAGCTCCCTGTCTCAAGGGATTTTATCTGAAGTCTCAGGAGGATCTTAATAGAACATTCATCAGCTTTCCAGGTGTGCTACCTTTTGATCTCCACTGATTGGTCGGCAGGAGGGCAGGATGTCATTAGTAGAGCTGGTCCTGATGTCAGCCATGGCAACACTCTGATTTGCTGCTTCTCTGGGCCTGGAGCTGAAACACAGCTGTGGCCTATATGTCATCTCCAGGGGCTAATGCTAAAAGGAGTGGTCATGCAAGGGTTTGTAGTTTTGCCTTTTGTTTAGCACATAGGGCTCTCCCCCTGATGACCCTCTTCACCTGGCCTATCTTTCCTGCACTGTTCATGCCTGTCTTACTACCTACTACTTTACTCCCACTGAAGGATTTGGCTCTCAATTCGTTAAGGGAAACAGGCATGGGGCCTCTTTTGTAGCTACTTCCTGCTGAAGAGGGATAGTTTCCTTTCAGAGCCAAGAGATCCTTGCTCTCTACTGGAAGGACAATGAAGCCTGGGCACAGAAGGAGGTTGCAATGGTGTCCAGAACGGGCAAAGGATGGTTTCTCTGGAGTATGAATAGGGCTGTAACCTGTTGGAGAAAAATTGTGTTATAAACCTTAATATTATTGAAGCAAAAGTTAGAACGACAATTACAGTGAACAGTTCTAGAGGATATTTTATGTTGCAGATGAAACTGCTGATGTGCAGTGTCTGAATCATGATTTGGCATATGTGTTATATATCTGAGTAAGAGAAGTCTTTGAATAAAAACACAAGATTATATTAGGAAGTAAGTTGTGGTGAGGACTAGAAAGGTGTCAAACTTAAATGATGGGACACCAGTTTGGGGGCAGCAATGAAGGTGGTTGTTAGGTAAATAAGAGATTTATACAAAAAACCATCCCCTTCTTAAAAGACAGCAGCTATTTTTCAACAATAAACCATCAAGATATTGATTCAGTGTTGAAGGGAATAGAAATACAATTTGATTTTATCCCTTGTGTCTACACCATTTTTTATAATGCTGTATGAAAAACTGGGCAGGAACTTACAAAGCTGTTTTGTTTCTCCAGTACTGCCTGTTTAGAGGAAAGGTGTTCCCATGAAATTTTGAGATAAAAGCATAGATTAAAAAGATTTCTTTGTGATGCTGTTAATGTCAGTAAGAGGCTCTTCTTTGATGTTAGGTGCTTTGCTCAAGTGGCATATCAAGCAGTCTTTATACTGTCTTGAAGAGACATCCCACCTGGTCCATAATGTGAATTGTAATGCCAAGGAGATAGATGATGTTAAGATTACACAACGTTTGTGTAAATGGCTCAGTTCCACAGAGCTTCATTCCCCAGTTCCTCCTGAATCTCATTTTCTTGGCTTACTGCAGAAACATAATGTATTTGGGAAGTTACTTAAAACTAGGTCCAAACACTACAACATAATATAAAAGAATACTTTCCTAAACTGAAAGCAAAGGACAGATTGAGAATCCATTTAACACCATCTTCTGGTGACTGGGAGTAAGCTTATTGTGAAAGTGCACACCTATTTTTAGAATACCAGTGACAAACTTCCTCTTTCTATATGAAAATGTTAATATTGAGCAGGCTTGGAGGTGGAACGGGGCAATAACTGCTTATATATCATTCTTAGAGAGCTTTAACAAGTTGAACACTAAAAGCCTATGCTGACCTGACTTTTTTTCTTAAACTAGTAATCATCTTTTTACACAAGCAATTTCACTGAACACGTCACCTACATTATTTAGCAAGCATGCAGTGTCCTTATCTTCTGTCCTTCTATAATCAGTATTTTGGCAATTTGTCAGAGATCACTTTGCTCTGTCCTTTTACTCCCACCCAAATAAGGCTTCATTTGAAAGAGTTTTCAGTACTGGGTTGAAAAATACTTTTTAAAAAACGTTTCCTTTATTCACATTCTATGAATTACAATGATGAAGCACATGTCATGTATCAGTAGACAGTCTTTCTTTTAGAAATTATGTAGAGCAAGGGCCTGTTTTGTACAATATATTGGAGTCTCATAAAATAATTTTTATATTCTTTGTTATTTCCTAACCAAAATAAAGCTTCTGTTCATTATCATAATTAGTAAGTACAGAAATATGTCATATTTCTTTGCTTATATCCAGATGGCTGGCTATGATCTTTCTTCCATGGTAAGCCTGGCATTTTTGAAGCTCAGACTGGCACATTAGGCAAAGTCTCAGTGTTCATCACAAGTACCTTTAAAATACATCTAGCCCTAGCTTGTTTGGCTCAGTGTGTAGAGCATTGGCCTGCAGACTGAAGGGTCCCAGGTTCAATTCCGGTCAAGAGCACATGCCCGGGGTTGTGGGCTCCATTCCCAGTAGGGGATGTACAGGAGGCAGCTGATAAATAATTCTCTCTCATCATTAATGTTTCTCTCTCTCTCTCTCCCTCTCCCTTCCTCTCTGAAATAAATAAAGATATATATAAAAAAAAAATCTTGCCCAGTCCTCCCGGTATTGCTCAGTGGTTGAGCATCAACCCATAAACCAAGAGCGCAACAGTTGGTTTGGGTGGATTCCCAGTCAGGGTGCAAACCTAAGTTGTGGGCTCATTCCCTGTAGGGGGCATCCAAGAGGCAGCCCATTTATGATTCTCATCAATGACATTTCTCCCACTCGCTTTGAAGTCAATAAAAATATATTTAAAAAAATACTTCTGGCCCTATTTCCACACTTTGCATGGTAATGAGCTTAACTTTTACCTGTAATAAAGGTTGCATGCCAATAAACAAGATCTCAAGGTATGTAAAGTATAGTGAATAATATAAATTTTCCCCAATCTTGAATAACTTAGCAATAGCTAATTTTTCAAGACTAAGTGAACTTGAATTACAAAAGCCTTTAGAGAATGGATAAAACTTTGTAGATGAATAAAGAAGTACATTTTTACAAGTTGTTCCATTTTAGAATGCCTACTTTAAAATATTAAATTTTAATTCATTTAAATATGTTTATTGGACTACACATTGCTAGAAACAAATTTGTGAAGGCCCAAATAGCATGATATACTACTGCAAAACCATCTTGCCTTTCTGTGCCTATCACACTTTTTTTTAAATTTAAAATGAAGAAGGAATCAAGAAGACTATCCTTCTCCTGTTGGAACCCAAATGCTGCTTGCTGCTGATTATTTTGAAGGAAAGAAGCTTGTGACAGCATCTTAAAGTAGAAAGTGGAATTTTAGTGACATCTGGTGGCCAAGACTTTTCTCTGAGTATTTTATGTCTGTGTCATAGATTGACTTTGTAAACTAGTGAACTTCCAGCCGGAAAACATGTACTTCTAGTGGTACTTAAAGACTTATGAAAATTTAAGCTGGTTTAAAGACTTAAGGCAATTTCCTTATCCCCAATCTCATTTCCTCTCCCTAAACAAACGTGGCTATGTCTGTGGTCTAGCACTCCTAACGTTTTTTTTTCAACCTTCCTTTTATAGTTACTATTTTCCCACTTTACAAAAAAGAGATCTTCTCACCCCTTCTGAACCTTACTGTAGTGCAATGCCTGGTGATGGCAAAACCTCTTGAGTGTTAAACACAGAGAATTTTGAGTTACTGGGTTTGGTATAGTGAAAGGGAATCACTGTAGTACTATTCAACAAAAGTTTTTCAGGTGGCTACTATACTTTCTTTAAAATGATTCAGTTTCCACAAATTAAAGAAAATGCAAATTATGTTTTCATTTGATAGATCACTCACTAAAAATAAATCTGATTTTTTTCCTTTTGATGTAAAATTTACATACACTATAATGTGCAAATCTTACCTAGGTATATGTTTAAAATATTGAGGTGTTGTTATAATTTTAGTCCTCTCTACTTATTAATGTAAGCATGATTTCTCATGCTTATATATATATATGAATAGAATTGATTCTATTTATCAAATTAAATTAAATTAAGATTTCCAGCAAAATATGTGAACTAGTTTTGTTGTTTTGATAAGTTATGTAATACTAAAAATCACAACTCAATTCAGAAGAAAATTTTAGTACATTGTAGTGAATACTTTTAAATTACGAAAAATTTCTTGCATGGAAGTGTAATCAATAAGTATGTTAAGCATAAAATATATCACTTGAGATAAAATTCTTTGGGACGACTGGAATAAAAGCAGAAATTTAAGGATTGCAAGTAAAATTTATAACTATAAAAGGAGCTTATTTATGAATATTTAAATAGATAGAATTCAATGAAGTTTGATATGTTTTAAAAAGTTATTTAACACTTTTATTTTAAAAGATGAAAATGACTCTTTTCAACTACTTAATAATGTCATGAAATATTTCAGATGTCAACTCAAAATCTGTGAGGAGATAAAGTTTACAAATGTTCTTTCAGGATATAAGCAAACAAACAAGTTTGGAGACCAGGACTTTATATTATTTAATTTGACCTTTTGTTCATTAGCTCAGATAGATAAAGTTTAGGAAGAAAACTACTTTCACTCAGCTTTAGATACGTAGTAATATTTTCTGAAACTAAAATTAGGACAAAGTCAGTACTTCATAGAACATTTCAAATCAAAACCATACCCCAAGATCTAGGAAACTGTTGTCATTATAGCCGGCAATCAAAACAAAAGAAGTTGAGTTTGTGTTTGTTTGTTTTTTGTTTGTTTGGTTTTTTGTTTCTGATAATATATAAAGTGTCCTGGTTTGTCCTATTGTAAGATTTCATCGATTATAAGCTACATCATTAATTCAATTATTTTTGGTGCTAAAAATTATCATTATGCTCAATCCTATATAATAAAAGGCCAATATGCAAATAAATTGAGTAGCCAAACAACCAAACAACTGAACAACTGGTTGCTATGACATGCACTGACCACCAGGGGGCATGTGCAGAACAGGGTGGGTGTCAGCAGCAGAACATGGTGGGCATCTGCCATGGTGGGATGGTGGAGCAGGTAAGCAGGGGCACCAGACCAAGGTGGGGTGCTGGTCACTGACATCAGGGCCAGCCTCTGGTGGTTACTGAAAATTCTTTGCTCCTGCATGCTGCATTCCCACCTGGTGCTCACACCTGCTGCTGGCACTGGCCCTTCTCTCTTTAGTACTGTCAGTGGGTGTAAGCAGCTGCTGCCAGCCCTGATCGTCCCTCAGGGCTTTTCCATCTCCCCCTGCTCCTGAGGGGTGTTCAGGGCCAGCCGCTGCCTCTTGCACCTGCTACCAGTGACAGCCTCGCTCACACCCACTGCAGGTTCTAACCCTGCTCACACATGCTGCTGGTTCCCAGTGCCAGTCCCAATTGAGGGGTGCCATCAGCAGATGCAAGTGGCGGCTGCCAGAACTGATCACCCGAAGGCTTCTCTATCTCCCCTGGCTCCTGAGGGGCAATCTGGGCAGAAGCCACCACTCACACCTGCTAATGGTGCCGGCTCCACTTGCACCTGCTGCTGCTGCTGCTGGCCCCAATCGCTTGGCGCCGTCAGCAGATATTGGTGGGGCCAGTGCCATCAGCACATGGGAGTGGCAGCAGCAGGAGAGGGGCTGCCAGTAGACAGGGGACTGGGGGATGTGGTGAGAGGAGCTGGGCAGGGGTGTGGAGGATGGGCCAAGACCCTCCCCTGTGCCCACCACAGCCTCAGGGCTCACAGTTCCTTTCAAGGTGCATGAAATCGTGCACTGGACCCCAAGTAGATATATAAAGAAAATAAATCCAATGTCAGCAATGTTAAATGTGTGTGTGTGTTGGCGAGAGGCTAAGGGGATGAGGAAGTATCTTAAGATTGAGGAAATAAGCTACATACAACAGGTTTTTAAATAACTGGTTTTTATTTTTTTGTGTCATTGGGGTTACACAGGGATGTAGAATATGGTCAATATCTAAACTAATAAAAGCGAAATAGTAAAATTAACCGTTTCTCCGAGACAGGTAAGCCATGCCCACCAGCCAATCAGAGCGGCTGTATGCAAATTAGCCCAGCCAACATGGAGGCCGCCACTCACGGACCTGAGTAAACACAGTTTCCATTGCGGCAGGAGCGAAAGTGAAGCTGCACCCGCTCAGCTTAGCTCCGCTTAAACTGGCTCTAGCGAAACACACCTTTGAAACAATGTAACAATCATAGAATCCTCGGGAGCTGAAGGAAAGAGCAGCCTGGGCCTAACCAGTAAAAGTAACAATTGTTTCATTATAGACGCTGCGAGGTGAAGCAGAGGAGGCTTCGTTAGTTAGAAGGCCGCCTTAAAGGAACAGTGTATCAATTATAGAAGATAACCCTTGGCCTTAAAGGAACAGCATCAATTATAGGAGAGAAACTGCAGAACATGCGTCCAGCCAGCTTTGCTGGGATGTTGGGTCAATGGGAGCTGTGGGCAGCCTTAAAGCCCCTCACCCAGGCTGGTCAGGCATGCCAGCAGGTGGACATCCCCAGAGGGGTCCCAGACTGCGAGAGGGCACAGGCTGGGCTGAGGGACCTCCCAAGTGCACAGAGCGGCTGCAGGGTGGGACAGCGCAGGACCCAGGACCCGTGAGAGGGAAACAGGCGGCAGGGTTGGAGGGCACCGGGAAGCAGGTAAGAGGTGGCAGGGGGTTGGCGGCCTGCTTGGTGGGCTTCCCAGGCCCTTTGCGGGGCATCGGGGAGCGGTAAAGAGGTGGCAGGGGTCGGTGGCCTGCTTGGCAGCTGTCCAGGCCCTTGGAGGAGCATCAGGAAGCGGGTAAGAGGCGGCAGGGGGTCGGTGGCCTGCTTGGTGGGCTTCCCAGGCCCTTTGCGGGGCATCGGGGAGCGGGTAAGAGGTGGCAGGGGGTCAGCG
>PVJC01034706.1:7066-18783 GCA_004026665.1 Murina feae
TGATGAATAGCAGGAACCTACAACCAAGATTACTCTACCCAGCAAGGCTATCATGTAAAATTGATGGTCAGATAAAGAGCTTCACAGACAAGAAAAAGCTAAAGGAGTACATCACTACCAAACCAGGATTATTTGAAATGCTGAAGGGCATTCTTTAAGAAGAGGAGGAAGAAGAAAAAGGTAAATATAAAAAGTATGCTCAACAAAGTGACAACAAATACATATCTATCAACAAGTGAATATAACAAGTCAATAGAAATATCTAATGAACAGAATAAACTGGTGAATAGAATATAAGTAAGGGCATAGAAAGGGAATGGACTGATATTTCTCAGGGTGAAGAAGACATGAGGGGTATGGGAAGAAACTGGACAAAAATCTTACATCTATGGATAAAGATAGTGGGGGGGAGTAAGGGCACGGAGTGAAGGGGACAAGGTGGAGGGGAGCTACGGGGTTTTTTAAAAAAAGGAACCTCTGTAACAATCTGAACAATAAAGAATATTTTAAAAAAATTTGTGCACTCGGGAGGTCCCTCAGCCCGGCCTGTGCCCTCTCACAGTCTGGGACCCCTCTGGGGATGTCCACCTGCTGGCGTGCCTGACCAGCCTGGGTGAGAGACTGATGGCTGTTTGCAGGCTGCCCACAGTCCCTTAGGTTTGGGGGCCCTACTGGAGTACCTGGCCAGCCTGGTTGAGGGTTTGATGGCTGTTTGCAGGCTGCCCACAGTCCCTTCAGGTTTTGGGGCCCTACTGGGGTAACTGACCAGCCTGGTTGAGGGTTTGATGGCTGTTTGCAGGCTGCCTACAGCCCCTTCAGGTTTTGGGTCCCTACTGGGGTACCTGGCCGGCCTAGGTGAGGGGCTGATGGCTGTCTGCAGGCTGGCTAAGCCCCCCAGTAACGTCCCTCACCCCATTGGGGTGTGGCCAGCCTGGGTGAGGGGTTGATTGGAATTTTCAGGCTTTCAGGTTGCTCACAGCTCCCATTGACCCAATGTCCCAGCAAGGCTGGCTGGAAGCAGGTTTCTGGGGTTTGTTTATCTTCTATAATTGATACTGTTCCTTTAAGCCGAGGCCTACTAACAAAGCCTCCTCTGCTTCACCTCGCGGTTTCGCGGCTTCTATAATGAGACAATGTTACTCTTAGTAGTCAGGCCAGGCCTGCTGTCTATGATTAATACTTTGTTGCAAACATGTTTTGCCTTGAGCCAGGATAAGCGAAGCGGGCTCAGTTCCACTCCTGCTGCAATGGAAGCTGCCATTTATTCAGGTCCATGAGTGGCGGCCTACATGTTGGCTGGGTTAATTTGCATACTGTCACTCTGATTGGCTGGTGGGTGTGGCTTACCCTTACCCATCCCAAAGAAATTGTTAATTTTAATATTATGCTTTTATTAGTTTAGATAGATAAATACTGGTGAACTTTGTTATGAAATGCAATTACTTAACAAGTTTTATCCTTTTGAAGGAAGGAGTTCTTAGCATTTGCAGGAGTATGGATGGAGCTCGAGAACATAATCCTAAGTGAAATAAGCCTGTCAATGAAAGAAAAATACCACATGTCCTCACTCATCTATGGATAATAATAACCATTATAAACTGGTGAACAAAAATAGATTCAGAGGCAGAGCAACATCAAACAGACTGTCAAATTACAGCAACAAGGACAGGGATGTTGGGGTGGGGGTGGGGGTAACAGATCAGCCAACGGACTTTTATGCATGCATTTAAGCATAACCAATGGACACAAAACACTGGGGGGTAGGGGAGGCTGGGGGAAGGGCAGGGGGAAAAAGAAATATATGTACTAATCTTTGTAAAGCTTTATGTAATTTTTAAAAATGTAAAAAAAATAAAAAAAAGAAAGAAAAAAAAAAGTTTTATTCTTTTGAGTCTCACTTGTGAACCTTGTTAAGTAGAAACAAGCAGTGCTTACACAAGGGTAAATCTTACCACACTATTGGAGCAATTAATCTCAGGCTTATTTTGCCTTCTGAGGACTCTATCCAATGCCCCATGCATTCTATTTTTCCTGATACAACCATGGACTATTCCTGGCTCTCTGTGAGTGCTGGTGATTGTGTTCCTTGCAGATAGTTATTTTCCTAGCTTTCAGTAATTTACATACTCATATGTGCTAATCAGCATTTAGCCAACCACTCAAGATGGACCTTTTACATTTATCCAGAACTTTTTCTTTGTGTAGCTCTTTCCCCTCTGGTACTCTGCCTTGTGATCTCTAGCTTTCATGACCTCTCAGTCTCCCAACTCTATCTGTTCAACTCAGGGAGACCTCCAGGCTCTGCCTGGGTTCCTGCTCTCTGTACTATCACCTGAAAACTTTCAAGAAAGTAAGCTAAGGGCCTGGCTGGAGTGACTCAGTTGGTTAAGTGTTGTCCTGTGCATTGAATGGTTGTCAGTTTGATTCCTGGGCAGGACACATACATAGGCTTCAGGTCCTATCCTCCCTGGTCCGGGTGGGTATGGAGGGCAACTAATGGATGTTTCTCTTCTTCCCCTTCCCCTTCCCCTTCTTCTTCCCCCTCCTTATTGACTCTCTCCCCCCCACCCCCCACCCCCTACCCACTATTCCTCTTGGAAAGCATGTCCTTGGGTTAAGATAAAACCCCAGTAGGGGGTGTGCAGGAGGCAGCAGATCAATGATTCTCTCTCATCATTGATGTTTCTATCTCTCTCTCCCTCTCCCTTCCTCTCTGAAATCCACAAAAATATATTTTTAAAAAAGAAAATGGGCACTAGCCAAGGAATTTGGGTGGCCTTTAGAAGCTGGCAAGGAAAGGAAACGGATTCTCCCCTACAGTCTCCAGAAAGAATTTAGCTCTGCTGCCACTTTGATTTTAGGACTGTGAGCTCCAGAACTACAAAATAGGAAATGTGTGTTGTTTTAAGCCAAAAATAAAAAGTGTGGTGTGTTTGAGCCTTTTCTGCTTCTCCTTCAAGAATATAATGACACTCTAAAAAATGTCTTTCCCTATCTCGACCAGTGTTGCTCTGTGGTTAGAGTGTTGGTCCATGCACCAAAGGCTCATGGGTTCAATTCCTGGTCAAGGGTACATACCTGCATTGCAGGTGTGAACCCCAGCCCTGGTTGGGGCACGTGTGGGAGGCAATCAATACATGTGTCTCTCTCACATCTATGTTTCTCACTCTCTTTCTCTCTCTTTCTCTCTCCCTTTCCCTCCCTCCCTTCCACTCTCTCTGAAAAGCAATGGAAAAAATATCCTCAGGTGAGGATTAACAATAACAACAATTTTTTTCCTGTGCAGCTATAATGAAAATGGACTTTTTTTCTCCTAGTGAGCTAATAATAAAAAGACTATCCTTTGTTGATTTCTTATAACGTAATTTGTAAGCTTTCTCTTGTGGTATCTTCAAAATAGCCTTATAAGGTAGCTATTCCTACTTTTCTCCTGAGACCCTTGAAGCTTTGACATGCCTAAGAACATGTAGCTAAGATGGGTGTGTCAGTCTGTCTTCAAAGCTGGTGGGTCTGTTTACCCCTGTCCTAGACTGTGAATGTCAGTATGAAAAGGTACCAGCCTCTGCCATAGACTACTATGGACTGCTGCCGCTGCCACTGCCGCTGCACATACATGGGGTGTGAAGGGCCTCTCGCAGCCCAGTTGATTTGACAGATTTGGCTGCCAACTGCTTATGATCGCAGTGTGGGTGCCTCCCTGGAACAGCCTTCAGGGGACTCCCAAAGGGGACTAAGGCCAGAGGACAGGGGTACTGCTCCCTTTCTCAGCCTTGGCCTGGATCCCCTCTGTCCTCTCCATGGGCCTGCTGCAGCCCTAAATTCCTTCTTAAACACTCACCCTTGACTATTCTTCATGAGTACATTTTTCCTTATTAAGGTTAGTCTGAAATATTTTTTTAAAAATGTTTTATTGATTTCAGAGAGGAAGAGAGAGGGAGAGAGAGACAGAAACATCACTGATAAGAGAGAATCGTTGATAGGCTGCCCCCTGCATGCCTCACACTGGAGATCGAGCCTACAACCTGGGCATGTGCCCCTGACCAGGACCCTTCAGTCCATAGGCCGATGCTCTGTCCACTGAGTCAAACTGGCTAGGGCAGTCTGAAATATTTTTAACTTTGACTTTTGTATTATCGTTGTATGTTTTCTATTCTGATTTACTAGTATGTTGCTTTGAATTATTTTAAACAGTATTCTTAGTTTTATACCCTTCAAATCTTTTTCAGTTTTGTAATTTCATCTTTTTAATATTTTCATATGTTTTGCTTTACATGTTTCCTTTCAAACTTTTATTTTTTGTACAATTATTTTTATTGGTGAGGAGTAGTCCATTGTATGATGTATTGTTAGGACAAGGTCTCAAGGTCTGGGAAGTTCTCAATGTTATTACTGTTATTCCTGCTAAATGTTTCTTAGATGCAACAGTAAACAAGATTAGCTGGACAATAACTCAGCTGATAAGTGTAGCCAATTGCAAAGAAGAAATCAACATGTAATTGACCAAACAGTGTATATGAGCCATGTGGCTAAGAGCCCTTGGGGAGGCAGAACTTTGGATATGAATCCTGTGACTGCAAGCAAATGAAATGACTTTGCACTAATTTTTGAGCAGAGACCCCAAGCTGTGGAACCCTTGAGGTTCAGTAACAGTATCAGAGTTTGTTTTTCCATTTTCCCATTGACAGGCATCTGAGAAATGTCCAGATGGGGCTATCATGAGTAACGTGACTATGAACAATCATGTACAATCTTATAAGCAGACATTTTGTCATCTCTCCTGGTAAACCTAGGAGCAGATGACTGAGCTGTTGCTAGGTGTATGTTTCACTTTATAAGAAACTTCTCTTTTGAATGCAATTTTAAAATATTTTATTTTTGTAACATTGTGTTTGATTTTTAATCTTTTGTTTCTGTTTTTCTCCCTTTAATCTTTTTCTTTTTTAGTAGTAACTATTTTGTCTTCAATGTTTTTGATCTGGTTTTACTTGTTTCAATCTTTTAAAAAATTCTTTACATTTTAAATTAATTAGCTTCCTTGTTTTATTTATTTATAATTTCTATTCTTAAGCTTTTAGTCTCTCTTACCATCTGAACTCATTATATTGGCTTTGGGATTTATTCATTCTTAAAGGACATTGGATACTTTTTTTGTTGGTATTTATTTTCATATTTGAATATGTTTAATTTATTTGAACCATGATTCTTTTCCTCTTTTTCATTTTAGTCTTTATCTCCTTAAAAAGAAACTTCATCTTATCTACTTTTTATTCGTCTACTTTCTACTCTTTGTTTTCAAAACGGTTATCAGGGAATTGGTGGGACTTTGAAAGCTTTGGCAAAAAATCTCACCATAAACTGGAGACATTTCTATCTATTCAAGCTACAGCTGTCCCTCTGGTTTCTCTTTATAGATTTCACATGCTCCTGGCACTCAAATGATTTAAAAAAATAAAAGTAAGAGAAACAAATTACTCCCGAAATGAATGCCCTTCTGGCTGTGGACAGCTTGCTGTGCATCAGCTGAGGGGCGTGGATATATCAGACATTATCACTGAGATTGGGAGCAGCACGTCAGGATGAAGCCACAGAGGCAGAACTGGAGCTGCACAAGGAGACAAGTGGTGGGAGCCCACTGGGATCTTAGTCCCCCCTCTTTCACAGGGGTACATCCAAGACCCTGAGTGGATGCCTGAAATGTTGGGGAATACCAAACGCTGTATATACTGCTTCTTCTATATGTACACACCTATGATAAAGCTTAATGTATAAGTTAGGCACAGCAAGAGTTTATCAATAATAATAAAATAGAAGAATTGTCATTATCTATAATAATAAAAGGGTAATATGCTAATTAGTCCAGACATATTCCAGACATCCTTCCTGATGGAGCCAGGGCCAGAGAGAAGCCAGCCCAGGTCCCAGGTGACTGCTGGCGGCTGGAGGAGGGAAGCAGCCTGGGTCCCGGGTGCCGGAGGGAAGCCGGTGCTGGCAGCCAGGGGAAGGAAGGCCTACTCTTGCACGAATTTTCGTGCACCAGGCCTCTAGTATACTATAATAAAAGTTATGTGAGTATGATTACTTTCTGAAAATATCTTGTACTGTACTCACCTTTCTTGTGATGATGTGAGATAATACAATGCTTATGTGATACGATGAAGCACCTGAATGACATAGGCATTGTGACGTAGCATTAGGCTACCGCAAGGGTTGCTTGAACAAAAGCACAACCATATAACCATACAGGGGATAACTAGATGGTTACTAAATAACTAATGAGGTGGGGAACATACACATGAATTTCTCTTCCTAATGGAATCCATGGCAGACGCTACTCCAGAACAAGACAAGGAATTGAGTTGCTTAATAGCTCTATGCCTAAGTTTTCTCATTTGTAAAATGGGAACAAAACAGTATCTATCTAAAAAGACTCTTAGAACAAAACAGTGTCCCAGAGCCTGGTACATACATAGTAAACACACGGCCCATGAGCTAAGAGTGGCTTGTATATTTTTTAAATGGTTGAAAAAAAATCAAAGAAAAAACAAATGATACATGGAAATTACACAAAACTCAAATTTCACTACCTATAAATAAAGTTTTGTTGGAACATGGTCATGCTCATTTGTTTATGGGCTACATGTCTGTTGCTATTGCACTGCAACAGCAGAACTCATTGTGACAGGGGTGTATGGCCCACAAAGCCTAGAATATTTCCTGTCTGGCCTATAGACATCGTTTTCTGACCTCTATGTAGCCTGAAGTCAGAGAAGGATTCCCTGAGGGTAGTAGAGCAATGCTTACCTTTCGTAAGGGCCCCCTTCTTCGGGGCCTGGGCCAGAGAGGGTGATCTGAGAGTCTGCATTGCATTCAGAACTTAAACTAAGAAGCAGGTAGGTTCTGAGAAGAATGGGGGGACTCCAGAATACAAAAACAACGCTCAGCCGTATTGACCCACACTGAAAGCCCGGGAAAACTGGCTTAGCATGCTCCCTGATACCTGGTTTGAGGTACCAGAAGGAGGTTGGAGTCTAAATGGCCTATTTGTTGTTCAACCAAGTTCATCTTTAGCCACAAGGTCAGAAATCTGCATTCTAGAATTTTAGTATTGTGTTTTCTTCAATTTCTTAGTAGAGTTTTTTGTATGGAAGGGTTTCTTTTTTCTCAACAACTGACCTGGGAAAAAACTGATGCACAGATTGTTCCTGCCTGCTAAATGCCAAACTCACAAGTCACACTAACAAGGAAGACGAAAACAAAAAGCAACCCTGTTTCTGAACCTGCATGTTGTGCTGGAGTAGGAGGACGGGACACTTCCAGGCCCTGGAAGAGCCTGAACGCTGGCTGTAGACTCGGAAGGGGAAACATTTCTTTGGTCCTGTAACTTGTGTTGATGTTGACTGCTTTGAATACTGTGGAAGTGACACAATGTGGCTCCCAAGGTTAGGTTTCAGGGCATTGCCCCTTTTAAAAACACTTTTTATTTTTTAAAAACTTTAAATTCTCCCAAGGATATGTTTGTTAAATTGATTTTGAGAGAGAGAGAGAGAGAGAGAGAGAGAGAGAGAGAGAGAGAGAGAGAGAGAAGGATCAGTGTGAGAGAGAAAACATCCATTAATTGCCTCCCATATGCACCCTGACCAGGGTATCAAGCCCACAACCTTTTGGTGTACTAAGCCCCCCATCCAGGGCTGGGTATTGTCACTTTTGTTTCCAATGGAATGCTGCCTTGAGTCCACTGTGCTCTGAGGAAATCAAGCTAGCCACCTGAAATGGTCACATGGAGAAGAACCAAGATACCCCAGCTGAGAAGCCCAGCTGAGCCTGGCCCCCAGCTGACTCACCAGGCCATGCCTATATCACAGTCCTTCCTATATAATAAAAGGCTAATATGCAAATTGTCCCCTCAACCAGGAGTTTGACCAGGAGTTTGACCAGGAGGCGAGTCTGCCAACCAACTGCCTGTGGCCCTTTTCCCTGTCTGGCCTGGCCCGATGGGGGCAGGCCAGCTGGACCCCACCCATGCACAAATTCATGCACTGAGCCTCTAGTATAGTATATGAAGCAGAAAATTTACCCAGCCAACCCATG
The DNA here is from genome assembly GCA_004026665.1 of Murina feae. Lineage (NCBI taxonomy): Eukaryota > Metazoa > Chordata > Mammalia > Chiroptera > Vespertilionidae > Murina > Murina feae. The sequence goes on from PVJC01034706.1 coordinate 15,155, forward strand.
CCATGACAAACACCATGGCAAGTCATTAAAAATGTCAGAATTAATACAGTAGTGTTTTAAGCATGAAGTTTGGGGGTGATTTGTTACACAGATATAAATATCTGATATACCCTTGTACTGTCAAATGCTATAGAGATTACATAGGCATTCCATCTGTATCGTGACCTAATTTACCCCCAGTGAGTGTCTTACCAATGACCTTCCTTAGGGTCTGCTTCCTAGAACTGATTTTGATACCAATTATCTGATGTCAAGTTTCCTGGGAGCAAAGCCTGGGAAAGGGATTCAGGTACATGTAATTTACTATGGCATGCTCTCAGAAAAGAGAGTGAGGGAAGCTAGATAGTACCGGGTGAAGGAGGTAAGCAAGAATGTGGTCTCATCTGATCAGCCTGATCACAGAGGGACCTCTAAAGCATGAACTACACACCACATTGGTCCTACCTTCAGGCAGGAAGTTGGCTATTTTAAACAGCTTTATTGAGATATAATTCACATACTATAGAATTCACCCATTTAAATGGGTACAATATATCCATAGACATGAAATAATCACCATGGTCAATTTTTAAATACTTTAGTCATGACCAAGGAAAACCTATGCCCTTTAGTTATCTCCTCCCTATGTTTCATCCCTGCACCCCCTGCCTTTAAATCACCATTAATCTATTTTCTTGTTTCTATACACTTCCTTATTGTGACCATTTCATGTAAGTGGAATCCAACAATGTGTGGTCTTTTGCAAGTGACTTCTTTCACTTAGCATAGTGCTTCCAAGATTCATCCATGGCTATAGCAATGCATTAGTATTTCATTCATTTTTTAAGATGAATAATGCTCCATTGTCTAAATATACCACGTTTAGTTCTTCCATTCATCGATAGTGTTACCTGACAGGGGACCAGAGCAGGTCAGCCGGCTTATAGTGTGTGGGTCCTTGACTTCATGTTGGAAAGATTTCACAATACGAGTCCCAATGGGTTTGAGAATATGTTTATTAATATTGAGGACAATGAAATAAAGACAGAAATTGGGGTAGAAGAACACAGGGGAGAGCCTGGGTGGTGCTCTGCTTTGGTTCTCTAGAAATGTTATAGGAAAGCAGTGAGCCAAGGGGGCCTTGGGGGCAGGATCAGGGGGTGAGCCGGGTGGAGCTGCCACTGCCCACTGATCCCCTGGCTGTATGTCTTGTGGGGACCCTTACAAATTAAAAGTTCATGCCCAGGAAGGGGCCTGGGTGCGCTCTAGAGGAAGCTTGTATTGAGTCTTGTCCTAGGGGCTTTTTATCTTTTTTTTTTTTTTTTTTTTCCCTGCAGGTGAGAATCTTACTAGTAAAGGAAGGTTTCGGTAAATTATTCATCAGCTTTTCAGGTGCATTTTTAATATGCTGATGCATCAAAATGAGTTTATAGGGGAGCTTGGGGTTATTCTTTGGTCTGTTTTACTGTTACCTTAGGTCTGTCTGGTTTAATGGGGCTTTTGTTATTTATTCCCCAATTTCATCTGTCCTTGGGTTTAGCTGTCACGCACGGCATTAATTGGGCCTTTGTTCTCTATTTCCCCAGGCCAGGGTGATTTAAGCTAAGTAATCTCTGACTAGGGAGGGGAGATATAAATCATTTGTTCTTAGGTGACCTTGGTTGGGGGAGATAAGGTCTTGCAATTCACAAACTGGCTGCAGGCTGCCCAAACTGTTTGGCTTTGTTTAAATTTCTTGTCTGAGTTTCCCCATTCCTCTTGCCTGAGATTTTCCCAGTTTCTTACTATCCTGCCACAATAGAAACTTGGGTCGCTTACACTTTCGGCTATTATGAATGATGGTACTATGAATATTTGTAGATAAGTCCTTATCTAGACATGTCTTCATTTCTCTTGGATATGTAACTACTGGTAGATATGGAATTGCTGGGCCTTATAGTAACTGTATGTATAATTGCTTGAAGAACTGCCAGACTCTTTTCCAAAATGGTGGTACCATTTTATATTTCTACTAGTAATGTATGAGGATTTGATTGCTCAGGCTTCTTGACAACACTTCTTTTCTCTGACTCTAGCCATTCTGGATGTGAAGCAGTATCTTACTGTGAATTTGATTTGCCTTTTCCTGATAACTGATGTTGTTGAGCATATTTCCAAGTTCATTGGCCATTTGTATAGCTTCTTTGGAGAAATGTGTATTCAGTTTCATTGCCCATTTTAAATCGGGTAATTTGTCTTTTTATTATTGAGTCATATAAATGCTTTATACATTTTAGTATAAGTTCCTTATCAGATACATGATTTGTAAATATTTTCTTTCATTCTGTGGGATTTCTTTTCACTTTATCAATGGAGTCCTTTAAAGCACAAAAGTTTTACATTTTAATTAAGCCCAATTTATTTATTTGTTTGTTTTATTGCTCATACTTTTGGTGTCATAACTAAATATTCATTGCCAAATCCAAGGTCACAAAGTTTTATTCTTTGTTTTCTTCTAAAACTATTACATTTAAATATTTTATCTATTTTGAGTTAATTTGGTATATGGTGTGAGTTAGGGTACAACTTCTGATGGAGTAGACCTCCCGAAGTTCCCCGTTGCTCAACCACCCTTTTACCAACCGACCAACAGAGATGCAGAGGAAATGACCTAAGTCTGACTGCATCCTGCCCCTTTGCACAACCAACCCTGACCCTTCCCTCGACCAATCACACACTACCCCACCCACCAACTTCCAGCCCAATAAAAGCCCTCATCCTCCTGTAACTCAGGGTCTTCCTCCCTGCCGCGCCACTGCGAAGGCCTGGCCGGCTTGTGACGGAGCCCCGAGTCGACTCGAGTAAAGGTTCTTTTGTTTTTACATCGGAATCGGACTCCCTCGTGGTTCTTGGGGATTACAACACCTGGGCATTGCATTGGATATTTATGCACAACACTTCATTTTTTCGCTTGTGTATAGCTAATTTTCTCAGCACCATTTGTTGAAAAGACTGTTTTTTCCCCATTGAATGATCTTGGTATTCTTATTAAAAAATTTATTGATAAGGGGCACATGGTTTTAATTCTGGACTCTCAATTATATTTCATTAGTCTCTATATCTATTCACTTGCCAGTACCATGCTGCCTTTATTACTATTGTTTTATAGTAAGTTTTGAAATTGAGAGGTTTGAGTCCTCCTGTTTTTGTTTTTTTTTCAAGATTGGGCTATTCTGATTCCCTTAAACTTTCTTAGAATCAGCTTGTCAATTTCTACCAAGAAGTCCACTGACAGAGATTGTATTGAATCCATAGATAACTTTGGGGAGTATTGTCATCTTAACAATATTAAGTCTTTCAATCCAGGAAAATGAGGTGTTTGTCCATTGTTACAGTAATTATTTAAGAGTGTGTTAGTTAGGCATCTGAAAATGTATTAGATAGAGTTTGGTTAAGAGTGTGTTAGTTAGGCATATGAAAGGTATTAGATAGAGTGTGGTTATAGTAATTATTGAAGAGTGTGTGAGTTAGGTATATGAAATGTATTAGATAGAGTTTGGTTTGCAGTGAAATTACTTTTTGAGTTTTAGGATGTGTGAACTACTTTACTAAAAACTAGAAATGTTAAAGTTAAAAAGGGTTACACCCTGTTACACCCTGCTGTACCCCGA
>PVJC01034707.1:0-18677 GCA_004026665.1 Murina feae
ATGGGGGTTTAAAAAAAAAGAACATCTGTAACAATCTGAACAATAAAGAATATTAAAAATAAAAAAGAATGGACAATAATCGTACACCTATGGATGAGGACAGTGGGGGGGGCAAGGACAGAAGGTGGGGTGGGAACTGGGAGGAGGGGAGCTATGGGGGGAAAAAGAGGAACAACTGTAATAATCTAAACAATAAAGATAAATTTTTTTTAAAAAGTGGCCCCGTTGCTTAGGAGAGAAAGCAAAGGTATGCCCCTTGAGAGAAGACAAGGGAGGTATGCTCCAGAGAGTGAGAGAGGGCACTTGACTTTTCTTCTGAAAGTGCTTTCAGTATCAGTTTAATAGGACACAAGAAAGTGGTTTCTTGTAAAACTTTTGAAACTATTATGAACAATTTCAAGCACAAAAGTAGAGAGAAAAGCCTTATGTTCCATTATGAATTCTTATGTACCTATTACCCAATTTTAACACTTAGTATCCTTCCCATATTTACAATATTTTTCTTTTTCATTTTTTTCATACTTACAGTACTTATTTGAGGTGTTTTTTTCTGGAATAATTTAAAGCAAATCCTAGATGCTATTTCATGGTAAAAACCTTTTCTTTAAACATATCTATCTACCTATCATTATCATACCTAATAAAATTATAATCCCTGAATATCATCAAATTCCCAGTCCTTATTCAAATTTTGCTCTCAAAATAATTGGTTTATTTGAATCAAGATCATGAGGTACATATTTAATTATGCCTGTTAAGACTCTTTTAATCTTGCCCTATCCGGTTTGGCTCAGTGGATAGAGTGTCCGCCTGCGGACTCAAGAGTCCTGGATTCAATTCCGGTCAAGGGCATGTAGGGAGTGTGCAGGAGGCAGCTGATCAATGTTTCTCTCTCATTGATGTTTCTGACTATCTGTCCCTCTCCCTTCCTCTCTGTAAAAAATCAATAAAATATATTTTTTAAAAAGATTCTTTTAATCTTTAATAGTTCAGTTTGATATGACACAAGAAAAGTGGTTTCTTACAATACTTTTCTGGGTTTTATTTAATTTGTTGAGGATATTTGTCCTGTGGAAGTTAATTACTTTCTCTTGGTCTTTGTTTTTAAACTTATTTCTCTACGCCCTGTATTACCTGTTAACTGTTGGTTATATCTAAGTAAGGCTTAGTAAGATCTGAGTTCAATTTGGACACACAATTTGGATCACAATACTTCATAGAAGGCGCCGTGTAGTTACTATTGCATCATATGAAGGGGTGCATCACGTCTGGTTGCCTCTTTTAATGGTGTTAGGAGGCTCAAGTCATGTCAGCCTGATTTCCCTCATAAAGTTCAACAGCTTTTTAAAAGGCAGGTGTTACATGTTTAGCTTTATCAACAGAGGTTTTGAAATCTTGAAATCTTGCCCAGGGATAGCAATCTTCATAATAATTAGTTAAATTTCCTAAAATAGAACGGCTGTTGAAGGCCCATGTCAAAAAGTGTTATGGGAAAAAATATTTTTATAAGGAAATTAACCTCAAAAATTGCTAAACACAAATAAAGCTCAGTCACAGGAAATGATCACCATGACTGGGAATCAAGTAGATAAATTTGGGAGATCTTGGTTATGAAGCTGTAAGGAAATATTTAAATCAAAATTCAGTAGGGGCCCTGGCCCAGGTCGCTTGTTTGGTCGGAACTTCGGTCCAACGCGCCAAGGTTGTGGGTTCCATCACCTGCCAAGGCACATACAGGAAGCAGCCAATGCATGTGGGGGAACAAGCCAGTGTTCTCTCTCTCAATGTAAACACCTGGAACCAGGCTTTCGTTCTTTTTTTTTTTTTTTTTTTTTTTTTTGAGGAAAGAGATTTAAATAGATTATAAACAAAAAAGGCTATTTTTAATTTTTTTAAGATTGGATTTTTAAACATATATTCTGGAAGATATAAATGTGTAAATTGCTCATTTTTCAGGATGGGGTATTGCTTGTCCCACTAAACTTTTAAACGTCCTTTGGCGGTAGTCGTAAGCTATTAGGTAGTTATTGGAAGGAATTCTGCTATCCATTAATCTTTTCTTCGATTATTTAATACAAAGCACAAATGTTGAAGAAAGGTAATAGTGCTGAAAACACTCCAAAATAAAAGCCTGTTAACTAGTTATATATGCTCCCGTTTTTTTCTGTGCCATCAGAATCCACTTGGAAAACATGCAGAAGTGCTACGGCCAGCAGCAGCTCACCCGTCGGCTGAAAATCTTCAAAAGGCCTGACGCACGAGCACGGGCCCCCGAAGTGTGGAGGGCGGGGCGGGGGCGCGGGTTCCCGCGCGCCGGGTTCCGAGCTCACGCCGCCTCTCCGCTAGGCCGGTGGGCGAGCGAGGCTTGCTGGGGGCGGGCGTCGTGACGTCACGGCGTGACACGCCCCCTTACGCTGCGCACCGGGGCGGCCAGGAGGTTTCCGGCGGCGCCGGCGCCATCTTGTCGGAACCTGCGGCCGAGTGGGAGTGGAGCGGGGCGGCCGTTGTTGCCGACTCTTCCCTTCTCCCCGCGCTCCGGTCAGCGGGTTAGTTAGGTCCGCGGTCCGCAAGGCGACACTTGTCTCTTGTTTAGTTCTGGGGAGCGCCTGGCCGACATGAGTGATGTAGAGGAGAACAACTTCGAGGGCAGAGTGAGTACAAAGCCGCGGGAGCCGTCTTCGGCGACGGCCCGACGCTTGGGTTTCCTCCGGGGAGACGCGGTCGCGGGGAGTTCTGCGGAAGTCCGCGCGCGGGGCGCAGCCTCGGGAGCCGTCGCGGTTGCTTCCTCACTTCCCAAGATGGCTCCTGGGTTCCACTCCTGCCCCAGACACCACGGGCAGCCCCGTGCCCCTTCTTCGGGAGGCTGACGGAGACGCGGACTCCCGGGTCCGATGTGCCCCCGCAGCGCGCCCTCCCTTCTCGCCGCGCCCCCACCCGAGGCGTGGGTCCCCGTGGCGGTGAGGCGGGGGGAGCCGGCGGGGGGCTGCCGTCCGGCCGGACCGTGGTAGGTGCTTCCTGCGGTGGCCTTGCCGGCGACCCCGAGCATCGCAGCGGGTCTCGGGGTCGCGAGCGCGCGGGGCTCGCCGGGGCCTGTGTCTCCTTGGCTCTCTGTTGCAGTGAGCGGCCGCGGCTCTGCTGGAACCGGCGGCGCTGCGTCCCTAAAGGCGAAAGCCTTGAGGTTGGAGGTGGGACGAGCCCCCCATGAAGTGGTTCGTCAACGGCCGCAGCGACCCTTAGGCGTCCTGACGGCGAGAGCTGCGCGGGCGAAGCCGCGCCGGAAACATCCCCCACCCCCAGTGCCCCTTCTACTCTCCGCGCCTTGCCTTCCAAAATGAGTGTGGACATGCTGTAACGCCTTAATTTTTTTTTTTCTGATTCCTTGATGTTGGGCTGTTGTCCCCCCCACCCTTCTCTTCGTTATCTCTCAGCTTCTAATGCTTTTTTTCTTCCGGTGACCTTTCATCTAAAAATTGACCACTCCTTTTTACAGGTTTTTACGGTAAAACAAAGAAACAAAAATGTGGGGAGGGGGAGGGGGGATCGTGTGTCTTAAGGTTACATAACTGAAGGGATCTCATGGCTCTCTTTTTTAAAGTAGCTGGTGAGTGTATACCGTTCTCCATCAGCAAAGAGGGCGCAGAGCTTCTCCTGGGTCGATGAGTGTCAGCATCGCAGCGATACGTTGCCCAAAGCTTCCACGTACTAGGACATTTGTCGGTGCTTGGCTTGTGTTTCCGAAGTTACTCTCGGGGTGGAACTTGGTGGGAGTGAGTGCGTGCGAAGCCCTGAAACACGCCGTCCCCAGGCAGCGAAACCCTGAAAACACAGTCCCCAGGCAACGTGTTTCCTCTGTTGTGTTAGTATCCCAGGCACTTAGGGGAAACGCGTGAAAACACCGCAGGTGTGTGATGGCCGGAAGGAAGTTTGTCTTTTAGGAGCTCATACTACAAACACCTGGAACCCGACAGTTAGTTACCTGAGGCTTTTGTGTGTGTTTTTTGTTTGTTTGTTTTTGTTTTTGTTTTGTTGTTTTTTTTTTGAGGAAAGAGACTTAGATTATAAACAAAAAGACTTTTTAATTCCTATAAGATTGGATTTTTAAAAATCTAATCTGGAGGATAGGTATAAATGAATAAAGTGCTCATTTTTTTAGAATGGGGTATTGGCTTGTCCCAGCAAACTTTTAAAAGTCATTTGGTGGTGGTTGTAAGCTATTAGGTAGCTATCGGAAGGAATTCTGCTAGCCATTAATCTTTTCTTCCATTATTTAGTACAAAAAAAAAGTATGTTTGTTTTGATTTGGTTTGTGGGGAAGAGGACTTGCTATTTGAGATTTTGTTTCCCTTAAGTTCTTAGTTTAACATTCTTGTCACCTTACCCACCTTATCTATGTAAAATATCTAAGATTCCCACCCAATTTTAATGTAAGATGTATGTAGGCATTAATTTGTTTTAATAGAAAAAGGATTTATACACTTGTATGGTGTTTGTGGTTATAATAGGAAATATTTTTTCATGATACCCAAGTATTTTAGTATGGCTGAACTCAGATTTAATATGTCCGTACTCATGTGTTACTTTTTTTTAAATATAGTTTGAGGTCATTGTTTTATTTGTAATTGGTTAAGGAATTAAAAGAATGCCAGAAACTTTCCTGAGGATTTACATTTTCTTAAAGCAATTCACTAATGCTTTTGGTTTTTAAAGTACAGTGATTATCTGCTAACCACAATCAGCAGTTTTTATAAAATACAATTGCTTTCTAGTCTTTGTATCTAAATTTACAAAGGCTCAAAAAAGGATTTCAATGTTTAAGTAATTGTTATATTTCAAACATTTTTACTGAAATAAGTTAGAGAAAACTTACAGGTCAATATTTCACATTTCATTTGCTTTATCTACAGAATAAACAGCACATATTTACCCCATCGTACTGAAAAGATATTTAAAATTAGAGGGCAACTTTCTAGAGAGTTCAGAACACATTTTAAAAAACAGGGTTAATACTAAGGATTTGAACTTTCATAGAGTTTTAGAATCTATACCCACTCCCCCAAAAATATTGACATACTTTGTCATTTACTTCTCACACTAATTTTTTTAAGGGCTGCAGTACTCTGACCATTTTAGAAATTAAAAAATGAGGGCCATTGTTGCTCAGTGGTTGACCACTGCTTATGAGCCAGGCGTCCACCGTTCAAGTTCCAGGTCTAGGCACATGCCAGAGTTGCAGGCTCAATCCTCAGTAGGAGAGCGTGCAGGAGGCAACTTATCAATGATTCTCTCTCAATTGATGTTTCTATCTCCCTCTCTCCTTCTCTCTGAAATTCAATAAAAATATTTTTTTAATAGAATACTGAGACCCAGAAGACCATGCAGCCAGGAATCTGAGATGTACAAGTCCCAGTTACTTGCTCATACAACACTATGTTGTTTACTTTTTTTAAAGAGTGCATGTACTTCAGTGCCTCTGGTGCCTCTGAGCCATTAATGGATTTTGCTAAACACAGTTACAGGAGCTTAATTTTCCATTATGGATTAATGTCTCTTCCATTTTGAAGTACTGGAGTAAAAGAACTTTAGGAAAGAAAATATAATTGACTTAATTTAGTTATAAGTAACCCTAAGACTTAGCTAACCAAAATTCCCTTCTGCCTGAGGTGAAACTGTTGAGAATCTGCTGCTACCTTTTTACTATAAAGGCCAGATGTTTACCAGGGGGGAGAAATTGAAGTCTTATTTGGGATGACTGACAGCTCAAATCTGGGTAAAGTACTTAAGCAAGTGCTGTGTGATAGAATTAATAAGGAATTCAGAAATGGTGCCAAACAGTTCTGTGAGCTACTGGAAAGGGAAAGCTCTACCTACTATGTGGAACTTACCTTGGATCTTTTGGTAAGGGAAATGAATGTTGATTGTATAGATGTGACAATGAGTGAGTAGATTGCTGGAATAGTGAGAGATGATAGATTGTGCAGTCAGGTAATGGAGTGTTTTGAATTCTAAATTTATGAATTTGGATTTAATCCAATATGCAGTGAGGAGCCATCCATGGATTATTAATTCTGGGAGTGGCATGATGAAAGATTTTAGCAAAGAACAAACAGACTGGTTCAGGAAGAGCAGCAGGGCACAGTTTAAATATTTTAGGCCTGGCTGGAGTGGCTCAGTGGTTGAGCATGGACCTATGAACCAGGAGGTCACCGTTCAATTCAGGTCAGGGCACTCGAAGGAGGCAGTCAAAGGCAGCCCATCAATGATTCTCTCTCATCATTGATGTTTCTCTCTCTCTCTCCCTCCTGTCCTCTCTGAAATTAATTTTAAAAATGTATTTTAGGAAGGAAATTATGAAAAATTTGGTCTAAACAGACAGCAGGATGTTAAGTATGAGACATTTTTAAGGGCTCCAAGAGAATAGTGATGCTCTTAAAATAGGTTCTTGAAAACAGTTTGCCTGGGTCATGTATATCACATATATTACGTAAATAAATATTTTAAATGAAAATGTCTTGGAGCTGGGAGTTGGCACATGAGCTATGACTTTTCGGGGTCATAAAAAGAATGAGTTGTGTGTGTCACACAGCTTCAACTTTTGGGATTTCCATCTCAAAAAATCTTAGTGTCCTTTAGAGAAATTAAGGAGAAAGGAAATTAAGCTTTTCTTACTTCACTTATTTTATTCCTCTCTTCCCTTGGGTTTTTTTTTTTTATGAAACTTAGAAAAATGTTGAGTCCAGTTATATACTCATATAATGGCCCCAATGTTTTTAATAGAGGTTAGTGATTATTGTGTGGAAGTCCATCTTAATAATTCCACAATTGTCTATGCTTTAAAGTACAGTTAGAGAGGAAAAATAATACTTATTCCTGCCCCCTTTTTAGAGCTTACCCCCTACTTTCTTAAGAGACTCTTAGGAATGTGTGTGTGTGTGTGTGTGTGTGTGTGTGTGTGTGTGTGTGTGTATTGACTAGATAATACAAATGAAGAGCAAAACACAAATTCAACTGTACCAGTTTGTAATTAAAATTTGTTGATATTTTGTTGAACAGCAGAAATAGGGGGAGTTTTATTTCTTCTCTGAATCCTGATTTGTAATAATAGGAGCAATGACTACACCATTCAAAATCCAGCTTGGTGACTGGCTCCTTTTTTAAAAAACAAACAACAAAAAACTTAAACTCAGCTTTTTACTTTTCTGTTGATGAAGTTTTAAAATAACGAGAGTTTAAAATAATGTAAGTAAAATTGATTTCCTGTTTTATATCCAATTTTAATGCTTAGATTTTTATATTTAAGATTTCTTTCACTGAAGGGTACTAATTTGCTCAATACAAGTAAAAGGTAGGATGGTTAAAAGGAGTAATGCAACTAATGTAGCCACAGAGCATAACTGTAATTTTACAGATTTGTCATAGATGCTTCTTAATATTTGTATTATTTCTAAAAGAGAATAGCGGTTTTGGGATCTGAAGTAATATTAAGAGATTTAAATATTCAGGAATGAGCTCCATTAAAAATACAAATAAACTTTATGGGCTTGATTTTGTAAATGAACTAGTTACTTACCTAGGATATAACAAATGTGAAATAGCCATGAAGAATCAGCATAATAGTTTCGTAGATCTTGCCAGACAGTGTGAAAACTTTTTGTAATATCAGTGAGTGCTTAGGTATCAAATAACTAACCCTGGAACCTTTGTAAAAGGTATATGTTTACATACTGAATTAATACTGATAATGTTCCTATGTCATAACAGATTTAGCACAAGTGGAGGTGAGAAAATGGCAAAGATCAGAAGGGAAAAAGAATCAGTAAACCCCGTGAAAGAAAGTTGAGGGGAATAATGACAGGAAATGTGGTTTCCCCTCCCGCGAAGTTACTGCCATGTACAGTTGTGTATAGTCCTTATTGTTTCATAATTTTCACGAAAGATGTGACTAGGCCTGACCTATCTGAAGTAGAAGGAAAAGTTAATTTTTCCTTGAAACTAAGGTCCTGTAGTCTTATTCAAGATTCATAAGTACTTCATGACATTAGAAGATGAGAACATAAGTAGAGAGTTTTATGACAGGTTCTTATTTTAGTAGTTTGCTTTTAGTTGCTGTTCACTGGCTTTGTTATACCTAAACCTTTTTAGTTCTTATAAAGTTGTTTTCTATACCTCTGAAATTGTCAGTACACTAGCTTTTTGGATTTAATTAATCATGGTATATAAGCTGGCAGGATTATGAGCCACATTTAAAATATCTGTGAGCCTTTGTGGATACAAAGATCACTTTAACCTCACTCAGAATACATCATATAGGTATGACCTTAAAGAAAGGGAAATCATTTAAAAATAGCTAATGTTATGAGCATTTAGAGTTTTTTGTTTGTTTGTTTTTTAAGGAATTGCTCTAATAGTTGTTAGGGGCTTTTATAAGCCTGGATGTCTGTAAAAGAAGCAGCCTATCAAACTCAAGAGAAAGAAGACGGAACTGCTATTTCTGTAGACTGAAATGAAAGAATTGAGTGTGAACACAGGTTTTCATATGTCCTAAAGAATGAGGTTCTTAGTATAGTACAATATAAGTTATTTCGGTAATTTAAACGCCCCCTCCCCTTGGACATACAATTTACCTAAATGCACTAGTGTATTTCTATGGAAATAGATACCCAATTTCATAAAATAGTGGGAAAATTTATTTTCAGAAAGTTTATTTTAAAAGCTTACATTCTAGTCAGTCAGATTTTAATTGTGTAAACTAGCCACTATTACTTGGCATAGAGTTTGCCTTGCTACAACAGTAGTATGTGTTACAGTGTAGCATTTATATTGGTTTATGTATTTAAATATTAAGCATATATTGGTGGAATTTTTTCACCTATAATATGATACTAGCTTTATTAAAAAGCACTGCAGTTATTGCTTGCTATGGATATTGTGTTCTGCAACAATGTGTGCATATATTGACTATAACCCATTTTTCTGATTAAAATAATAGTATGTGGTTGTTGCAGTTATTTTCAGTATGTAAAAATACAACTGTATTTTAACACAGGAAAGAAAGATAGCTCCTAGATGGCTTATTGAATACTCATAACTTTCTTAATATTTATGGTTAGCTTCTTCCTTTGGGGGGTAGGGGGAAGACCTATGTCCAGCTACCAGCATAGGTACCTTGATAGTAAATAACTTAAAAAGAAGAAACACCGCCCTGACCGGTTTGGCTCAGTGGATAAAGCGCTGGCCTGCGGACTCAAGGGTCCCAGGTTCGATTCCGGTCAAGGGCATGTACCTTGGTTGCAGGCACATCCCCAGTGGGGAGTGTGTGGGAGGCAGCTGATCGATGTTTCTGACTCCCTGTCCCTCTCTCTTCCTCTGTAAAAAGTCAATAAAATATAAAAAAAAAAAAGAAGAAGAAGAAACATTATTTGAGCAGGTTGTACGATGAGAACTTTTTCCTTGGCTTTTGATTTATAGTGGTTATGATAGAATGGAAGCCTATTTAAGATTTACATGAAAATTTGTGATATGATGTGGTTGCATGTCAAAGGTAGAAAAGGAAATGTAGCATTTGTCGATAAAGGACTCATTGTAGCCTGGTTTCTAATGTACAGTTCAGTGAAAATGGCATTTATTTGGCACTAACATTGGAGAAATAAGTTGCTTAAAAATGGTAAATATTAATATGACCATTTTTCTGTGTGTGAAGACTATTAACTAGTTCCTAGGACAGGCCTTTTTTAGTATTGCAATAAAAATAATTCTGAAGAATTAAAGGTACATTTTATTTTAATTATTTTCTCTATATAGTTAACATTTTGGGGGGTTTTTTTCTTTATAGTTTATTTTTTAGGTAAAGTGTACTGACGATCATTGACTTATTTTTTTAAAGTCTTGAGTTTATTGTTTTGGGAGGGTAAACCAATAGTGACAGCCTTGAAACTAGGAGTTACTGGGAGTTAAGAGGACTGTTGCTTAACCTTGAATGATTCTATGAAAAAATTTATGCAGATTTAGGTTCCCTGCTAAAACAAAATTGAAGGTTAGGCAACAAAGGAAGTTAGATATTTGTAACACTGGATAATAAAAAGAAAGTCTTTAACAATATGCTAATGTCTTTTGAAAAGATACTGTCATATCTTAATACTTGGTTAACAAAAGAAAAATTGCATTTTTCCCAATGAATAGCTGTGCCAAAAATGGGATTTAAAATCTAAGATGTTACTGATTACCTTATTTACATTAGTTTCTAAGAAGTGGTAATTTTCATTACTACTGAATAATTTCAACCATTAGTCATGCTGATGAGAGAACATTTGAAAATGAAATATACACGTATATTTGTGCCATAACATTTTAATCCTGTGCTAGAAAGCTTCACGTAAACATTTAAGAGTATGGTGTTTTAATATATAGGATTTTTATTTTTATCCTAGTAAAATGAAAAGTTTTACAGTGTCACAGAGCACAAAGCCTTCTGATATGTATTATAACAAGGGCTGTGCTGATGTTCATAGGCACCGTTCCATCTACTACTATTCTACAGTAGTATAAATGAATGTTATACCAGAGGATTTGTTCTATAGACAGGAAAGCAAAAAGAGGGGAAGATATTCTTAAATCAGCATACTTAGTGAACCAGTTGTGAGACTGCAATTATAAGCAAATTATTTGTGTGCCCCCCCCCTTTTTTTTTTTAAATACTGAATATGCTGCTTTTATAGTTTCAGTGAATCAAAAGGCTTGAATTGCTGTTCCTGCTCCAGGCTTCTGTCCAGAAATTTAGAGAGTATCTGAGATATTGTGTAGATGGCTAAATATATTCAGTTTTGTTTTCATCTGAAAAAACAAATGTGCTTAGCAGCATTAGTGCAGTTTTTGACTTTAAGTTAAATGTAAAGGAAAAGTTGTAAGCAGGTTGCATGATAGGAAGTCTTTTAGTTTGAAATAGTTTGATTTGGAAAGTTTTTTAATTTCAGCTTTTTCAGACGCCAGTTTTCTAGTATAGGATATAGTCACTAAAGTAGGAGTATAAATAATGCATAACTGCATAAAATCTGCAAAAACTATGAACAAACAAAAAGAGGTGGTATAAAAAAGACTGCTAATTTTGTAATAAATTATTGTGCTATATGATACTTAATGGATAATACAGAATTTTTAAATGCCACAGGTGCAGAAATACATATATTAGGAATTTGGGGGGGGCCGGATTTTAAGAATTTCATGCTTTCTTTTCCCCTTTTTTCAGAATGCTTGTCAGAACTTACCTTCCTGGTTAAGTCGGAGTAAGCAAAGATAGTAGTCAAACAAAATTGGGAGGTGTTAGTAATTGTACTAATTTTTTTCTACTCCTTTGAACCTTAGCATGTTTTCTGCAGTGTTTGAGTTAAGATAGGTGTGTGCAAATATTTCAGAGTAGGTTGCTTTGCATGGCTTAGTGAAAGCTTATTTTAAGATCACTAAGAATCTTCAGATTATAAATTAGTGAAAATGTAGGTGGGGGATTATAGTTCATGTTAGATTTATGCTCGAATTAAGTATTCGTATTAAAATTGTTAACATTTTAGGAACTAGGATGAAACATGAAAGGGGAGGAGGGTGAAGAGTATGGTAAAAACATTTAGAAAAATTCAGTAAATTCTCTAATTTTTAGAAACTAGACTTTTGAGCAGTTTTAAAGATTATAAAATTGGTTTTTTAAATAAACTAGTTATTTGCACTTTACCTGCTGGCTTTTCCATTTGGTAGATAACATTCTGAACTCCAGCAGAGTTTTATAATCCCCACGTGCTTAAATATACTAAATGTTCTTTTTCCATTAAGGTTAATGTTCGTGAAGAAATTGAAGAGTTTTTTCCAAGAATGTGGAAGATAAATCAAGATAAAAGAAGGCTAATGAAAAGTATTAAAGATCAGAAAATTATAATTGAATGGGGGAAAAAATTGAACAGAAGATTGGTCAGATAGAAGCACTTGAATATTTTTTTAAGGCTATTTTGAATTGTTTGAATTGGGGAAGAATACACGAAGTATGAAAAATGAAAAACTCAATGAAGAATGAAGAGAAGTAGAAAGCAAGAGTGAAGTAGAATTAAAAGAATCTGGAAGAATGAATGGGTCCTAGGTTAAGTAAATGTATGGTTTATGTTCCAGTGTCTGTATGATCAAGTTGTAGATGAATTTGCATGATTACTTAGTTAATAGAGAATTGGTGATCTGGTTCAAGTAGGGAATTATTGAGGACAGTTAGCAGTATTAACAATGGGTTATTAATGAGCTGAAATTTTTTCTGGAGGGTGTTGCCTAACCATTTGTTTTTCAGGAGCAATCAATATAAATAATTACGGTACTTTAAATGTTAGGTGTTAGGCATCTACGTGACCAGTGCCATTTGTAATACTGTCTTCTTTGTTAGGAGTCTCGCTCTCAGTCAAAATCTCCAACGGGAACTCCTGCTCGTGTAAAATCGGAGAGCAGGTCAGGATCTCGTAGTCCATCAAGGGTTTCCAAACATTCTGAATCCCATTCTCGATCAAGATCAAAATCCAGGTATGTGTGTTTAAAATAATACTTAAAATGCTTTCCTTGGTTTTTTTGTTTGTTTGTTTGTTTGTTTGTTTGTTTGTTTGTTTTCAGAGCGACGTAATGTATGTTTTTTCTAAAATCTCTTATTTTTACCTCATTATATATAGAAATTTTATCAGTGATTCAAAATCATGAAGTAGTTTTTTCAAACTGTTTAGTAATGGGCTTTAGAAATGAATAATACATTCTAGATATAGACTTAGATAAGATAGAATTATCTCTAAACTATCAGATACTAGCTATTACAACAAATTAAATATCAGTTGATTTAAATGTGCTTGACCTTTGAGGATTAGGTTTTTATTTTATTGTGGTAATACTTGCACAGCAAAAAGTAATTTTCTTAGTATGTAATTTAGTGCAGAAAAAGTTGTAAGTATGTTGTGCTGGTTATCAAAATGATTTGAGAAGCTTTTTCAAGATTCGCATTCTATCTACATTTTTTACCTGAAGATTCTGACTTAGGTCCAGGGTGGAATTCTGGTCAGATGTAGTGGCAGGGAGCTTGAGGGGCGGGGGGAAGACACCCCTGGATGATTAAGAGTCCCTGTCACTACCTCCTCAACAAAACTAACTCACTGCAAGGGTTCACGGTATCAGATACAACCAAGGGGGAAAAGCCTGGGCAATTAGTTTGTTTTGTAATTTCTTTATTAGAATTTGAGATCATTTATTATTTTGAATAGAATCTGCTTGCAAAGGGGCATAAGACAGAAGAATCTTTTTAAAGCTTATACTTTCATTGAGGTCCATAGCTATGTTTTTTTCTCTATTGTATCCAGCCCAGTGCTTGATTTATTGAGCATTCTAATTAAATCCACATGTGCAGAAGAGCACTAGATAGAATTTAAGTAGAGAAACAGAAATGAGCATGTTTTTATTTAAGGATCTTTGCATTTGCTGACATCAGCCTAGAATTCTCTTCCTCAAATACTCTCTTTTCACTTGTTTCACTTCCCTGCTTGGTGTGTCACTCAAAAACATTAAATAATAGAGAAACTTTTTATTCCCTTGTTCTTAATTTTTTCATTATTTGATTAGAGAAAAGGAGTCACTCCTGAAATTAATGTTACTTTTCATTACTATTTAAAAATAACAGTTGGTATTTTAAGTGCCAAGTTTTCTTATTAAAATTTTTTTAATTGAAGCTGTAAACTGGTGCTAAGGAAAATGAGAAATATCTTTTTTTTGTATTCTTACACAAACACAAGTGTTCTTCATACATACCACTTACCCCATCCCACTCCCCAAATGATTCATTTCTTTTTTAGATAGTGGGCTGCTCATTTTATTACTTTTGTTCCAACTCAAGACTACTTTGCCCTTTTCAATAAATCTGTACTCTCAGCTTGATATTCAGGCTTTTACACAATGTGGTGTCAATCCTTTTCTAATCTTCACTCATTATTTCCTTTGTATCTCACTTCCTTGCTGATTGTACTGTTTTGCATTCTCTGACCTAGTCTCCATGGCTTCTTGTCAAAGAAATTTTGCTCTTGCTATTCCTAGGAAGGACACTTTTCCCCTGTCTACCTAATAAATAAAGTCTGTTAAGTGTCCTAGCTTTATTGCTAGCCTTCTTTATTCAGTCTTGTCTCTTTAGTTTTATTCCCTACTCCTATATGGTCTGTTTTTAAACTTTTGCCCCTTAGAATTTATAATGTTTATTGAATGCCTTGTAAAAGTTTTTTTGTAATACTGTCATCACCGCTGGACTGGGTATTTAGTTAAGGATGGGTCATATGAATTTTAAGTAAGAAATTATTGCATTAATAGACAAAAGTAAGAGGACGGTGAGAACAACTGGAAATAATCAGAAATAGGAAACAAACTAGGGAATCAGCCATGGAAAGATGGGTGAGAAGCTCTTGAAAGCTTGAAGAAATGAAGACTATTAGATTAGAAGAGCCTTTAGGTTAATTTAGTAGATGGTAGATTGCAGAGGCTAAAGAAAAATTGGGAAGGAAATGATACTTAACAGTAAAGGAGGAATATGGTACTATGTGGAAGAGGTGATAAGTGATTAAACAAAAGGATTTTATTGTGGTGTTAGTGGTTTATTTTGTCTCTTTTGTGATAAAATACACATAACCATAACCATTTTAAAATATACAGCGTAGTGCCCTAGGTGGTTTGGCTCAGTGGATAGAGCATCAGCCTGTGGACTGAAGGGTCCTGTGTTCCATTCCAGTCAAGGGCACATGCCCGGGTTGCGGGCTTGATCACCATTAGGGGGGTGTGCAGGAGGCCACCGATCAATGATTCTCTATCATCATTGATGTTTCTATCTCCCTCTCCTTTTTCCTTCCTCTCTCTGAAATCAGTAAAAATATTTTTTAGAAAATATACAGTGATGTTATATACATTCACATTGTTGTGCAACCATCACCACCATCCATCCCCATAACTCTTTTTATCTGTTGTAAAATGGAAACTATACCCATTAAACCATGAGTCCCCATTCTCTCCTCCTATCCCCTGGCAATGACCATTTTACTTTTTGTCTTCATGGTTTGACTACCAAATGCTTCATATAAATGGAGTTATACAGTATTAGTTTTCTTGTGAGTGACTTGTTTCATTTAGCATAATGCCCTCATATTTCATCTGTGTTGAATATTGCAGAATTTCCCTCCTACTGGTAGTTGGGCTCTTTGTTGTTTTTTGTTTGTAAAAGAAAGCAGAACCTTAACATGCTTGTAAGGTAAGGTGAAAAGAGTGAATGGAGAAAGGTAGACTGAGAACAAGGAGGAGGTTGTAGTGATTAAGAAAACAAGAGGAAGAATACCCTTCCTTCAGTAGGGAGCTGAGAATAAACAGGGATATATGTATAGGTGTGGGAGCCCCTTAAACGTCCCGTGTGGATCGGGTTCCTGTTCAGGGTTCGAGTTCTGGAGAAGGCTGCGCACAAAATGAAGAGAGAGACTAGAAGGAATTAATTTGAAATAATGGGGACTGGGCGTTTCATCTACCTCTAGTGGGGATGACTGCCCACCACTCTGGTCTTGCTCAAAGCTTTTATTAAGGCAATGGGGGAAACAACCATATCCTTAGGGCAAGAAATTCCAACAACAAAGAGGCAACAAGAATTTACATATCAGTAACAGGTGGAAGGTTGCTTTAACTATCAATGTCTCCATCTAAATGATGAGTGAATAGCTCTGATCATTCAGAGCAATTAAGGTCAGCTATTAAGGTCCACCAGCCTTCAGGCACATTTCTCTATTAGTGGCAATAGCTGGTCTTGGGCATATAGGTCCTTGGCATTAGCCATTTGTTTCAGTATTACCAGCATTTCTCTTCAAGGTCATTTATTTCTCTTCTAGGTCGAGGTCAAGGAGGCATTCTCATAGACGTTACAGCCGATCCAGATCCCATTCTCACTCTCATAGGAGGCGATCTCGAAGTAGGTCATATACACCAGAATACCGGCGTCGAAGGAGCCGAAGTCATTCTCCAATGTCTAACCGGAGAAGACATACAGGCAGCAGGGTATGTGGTTTATAAAAGTTAATGAACTTATTTGTCTTTAATATGTGTTTAGTCATAGCATAATAACTTGTTTTATGAGAACGAAGCCATGGTTTAAAAAGTAGTACTCAACCTGACCGGTTTGGCTCAGTGGATGGAGCATAGGCCTGGGGACTGAAGGGTCCCAGGTTCGATTCTGGTCAAGGGCATATACCTGGGTTGCGGGCACATCCCCAGTGGGGAGTGTGCAGGAGGCAGCTGATCGATGTTTCTAACTCTCTATCCCTCTCCCTTCCTCTCTGTGAAAAAATCAATAAAATATATAAAAAAGTAGTACTCAAGCCTGGCCAATGTTGCAGTGTTTGAGCATCAACCCATGAACCAGGAGGTCACTGGTTCAATTCCCAGTCAGGGCCAGCTTGGGTACTTGATCCCCAGTAGGAGGCACGCAGGAGGCAGCCAATCAGTGTTTCTCATTGATGTTTCTATTTCACCATCCCTCTCCCTTCTCTAAAGAAAATCAATAAAAACATTTTAAAATTAAATATATAGTACTTAAGCATCCTGGAGGGTGTGGATATTATTTAATGTATGTTTAAGTATATTTTCTTTCCTTGACTTTTGAACAATTAAAAGAGATGAAATTTGGAGCGAACTATGTTCCAAGAACTAAAATGAAAAGCATAATCTGAGTTGAGAATAATGAAATTAAAAGTTTTACGGCAGTTAATGGTAGACAGCAAGTAAATACCAAATATTTACTTGATATAGCCAGCACTTGTAGTATGAGCACTTTGCAGAATTATTTAATAGAGTTAATACTCTTAACATGTGTGAGGCAAGTTCCCAGGTTATGGATAAGTTGAGTCTTAAATATGTGACATGGAGGTTTGTTTTTTGCCTAACTGGCAGAGTCCAGATTTCAACCAAACTTGTGACTATTACTCCTGTGCTTAATTTCTATGCTGTGCTTCTCCCACGTGGTACTGCAGACTGCCATGTGAATCTACTAAGAAATGAAATTGGG
Source organism: Murina feae (assembly GCA_004026665.1). NCBI lineage: Eukaryota > Metazoa > Chordata > Mammalia > Chiroptera > Vespertilionidae > Murina > Murina feae. The sequence goes on from PVJC01034707.1 coordinate 17,075, forward strand.
CAGTGGGTAGTCTAATCAGCAATTGCAGATAAAGTCAGATTGCATGTACACCTATAACTGATGTAAAACATTTGAATAAACTAGAAATATGGCATTAAACTCAGGATGAAGTCTTAGTATGCATTCTGCAAATTGCTGGGCTACAGAGTGTGGAGTTTTTGTTTTTATTCAGGCTACAACCTGAAGTTTATTCCATAGAAGGCAGGAGTGTTATTGTGAACTGTAGGATATAACTCATCAGTTTATTTTCCTCTTAAATTATTTTCTAGTCACTTGAACCAGTATAGTCTTGGTTAAGGTGTTCTAAGCATAGTATTTCTGTTTTAATGTTTATTTTAATTTGGAGCTTAAAATTCAATGGTATCTTTGTTCAACAGGCAAATCCAGATCCCAACACTTGTCTTGGAGTGTTTGGCCTCAGTTTGTATACAACAGAGAGAGATCTTCGTGAAGTATTTTCTCGATATGGACCACTGAGTGGTGTCAATGTGGTTTATGATCAGCGAACTGGACGATCACGAGGATTTGCTTTTGTCTATTTTGAGAGAATAGATGACTCAAAGGAGGTAATTTTGTTTTTATACTTGTCACTTTGAACATTTTCTGATATGCATGATTATAGTATTGAGTTGTTATTAGAAGTTGATTAATATGCCCTAACCAGTTTGGCTCAACGAATAGAGCGTCAGCCTGGGGACTCAAGGGTTCCAGGTTCGATTCTGATCAGGGGCATGTGCCTTGATTGTGGGCGCATATCCAGTGGGGGGTGTGTGGGAGGCATCTTATCTATGTTTCTCTCTCATTGATGTTTCTAGCTTTCTACCCCCTTTCCCTTCCTCTCTGTAAAAAATCAATAAAATATATATATTTTTAAAAGAGGACCTTTTAATTTTTCTTTGGTGCCATTTTTAATTTGCCTAACAGGATGATTTGAAATAGTACTATTCTAATGTAATAGGTATCTTCTATAATAAAAGCGAAACATGCAAATATGACCGTTACCACCAGCCAATCAGAGCGGCTGTATGCAAATTAACCCAGCCAAGATGGAGGCCAACAGCCATGGAACTAGACCAAACCAAAGTGTTCTGTTGCAACTGCCTGCCTAGGCTGGCAGTTGGAAGTGGCACCAGGGCACCAGGAAGTGCGAAAGCAAGGTGGCGGGCTGGGGAGCGGGTAAGAGGTGGCAGGGGGTCGGCGGCCTGCTTGGCAGCTGTCCAGACCCTTGCGGGGCATCGGGGAGTGGGAAAGAGGCAGCAGGGGTTCAGTGGCCTGCTTAGTGGGCTTCCCAGGCCCCTTGCAGGGCACCAGGAAGCGGGAAAGCAAGGTGGCGGGCTGGGGAGTGGGAAAGAGGCAGCGGGGGGGTCAGTGGCCTGCTTGGTGGGCTTCCCAGGCCCTTTGCGAGGCACCGGGGAGCGGGAAAGCAAGGCTGCAGGGGCCGGGGTCCTGCTTGGCAGCTCCCCAGACCCCTTGGCGGCACCGGGAAGTGGGAAAGGAAGGCAGCAGGGGACGGGTGAGTGGGAAAGAGTTGGCGGCCTGCTTGGTGGCTTCCCAGGTCCCTTCCGGGGATCAGGGAGCAGGAAAAGGCTGGCCTGACCACGAG
>PVJC01034708.1:0-18662 GCA_004026665.1 Murina feae
GCTCAGCCCCGCACTGAAGTGGTCAGGCCTGTTAGCCAGGCAGGTGGCAGGGAAGGCGGGAGGCCCGAGGGGCAAAACAGGTGATCATGGCGGGGGGGGGGGGGTCCCCTGCCCAGGCCAGAGGCCTTTGCCAGAGGCCTCAGGAATGGGCAGGGGCGGAGCTGGTGATCAGAGGGGTATGAGGTTGCCCTACCCAGGCATAAGGACTGGGCCAGAGGCTTCAGGCCTGGGCAGGTGCAAGGCCAGAGATTGCAGGGGCCTGGGCTCCACAGAGCGAGCAATCAGAGGGGCAGAAGAAGATCCTGTTATTGCAGTGGCCTGGGCACTGGTGGAACTGGCAAAGCAGGGATCTGGGGGTCCCCTGGCCAGGCCTGAAGCCTTGGCCAGAGGCTGCCAGGGGGGGAAGGGCAGAGCCAGCGATGGCAGGGGGCAGGATCAGAGCTGGTGATCGCAGAGGCCTAGCTCTGTGAAGCCAGCAATCAGAGGAGCTTGGGGGTCCCCTCCCAGGCCTGCATCCTCAGCCAGAGGTTACAGGCCTGGACAGGGGTGGAGCTGGGATTGGAGGGGCAGGAGTGGAGCTGGTGATCAGAGTGAACTACAGAGGAAACACCTTTTCTGACCGCTCATTGGCTAAGCTCCCTGTATGCCACAGGTAATATTCTTAGTAACTTGATTAATAAGAATGCAAAAAGGCTATCTAGGGTTTTTCTACCACACTCCTGGAAAAAAAAATGAGAGTCCACTGCTGGAGAGTCAGAAATGTCATATCCTGCCCTAGCTGGTTTGGCTCAGTGCACAATGCTTCAGCCTGCTGACTGCAGGGTCTGGGTTCAATTCTGACTAAGGGCATATGCAGGAGTCATCCAATCAAAGTGTTCCTCTCACTTTGATGTTTCTCTCTGTCTTACCCTTCTCTTCTACATTCTCTAAAAATCAATGGAATCATAGCCTCAGGTGAGGATAAAAAAAAAAAAGGAAATGTCATCTCCTATGAAAGACACATCTTGAAAATGCCTAAGGAAAGTTGTCAGTTTTTCATGGTGAAGGGACTGGAGTCCGTGTTGATGAAAACATATTGGTGGCTGTGGTGACAGGCAGTGGCTGCAGCTGCGGGGTGGTGGGGCTGGTGGCTTCCCCTGATTAGCCTGGTCGCCTCCCACAAAGGGAGGTCAGACTGTGGCTTAGGCCCGCTCCCCAAGGGGATCAGGAAGCAGACCTAAGCCATCAGTAGGACACCCCCTGAGTGCTCCCAATATGTGAGAGGAGGCAGGCTGGGCTGAGGAATCTCCCCCTGTCCCCAGTGCATGAATTTTGTGCACTGGGCCCCTAGTACGTATATACTAGACATGCTAGAAAATGTAAGCAACAAGATGAAGAAAATAAAAAAATACACATAATTGAATCACCTAGAGATAATTGTTAACTTTGGTCTGATCTCTTAACACTTCTATAGTTATGAGATTATTTATTCTAATTAACTTTACTCATCTACTCTAATGAATTTTAATTCAGAGATTGCCATTTAAAGGGAGGGATGAATTTCCTCTTTTTTGTTGTTACTTCCTACTTCACTCAATGCAATTCTCACGTGTTCAGTCTCTAACTACTGGACTGGCTCAACTCTCTCACTGTTGACATCTGCTAGTCTCTGATTGCAGGCAGCCCAAGGTCAGCTGGAAGTAGGCATTGCTCTCTCTGACCAGGTGCCCAGTTATTGGTCACTGTGAAGAAGGCAAGGCGTGATAATGAGACAACTCAAGGCAACATGAATGGTGTTTTTGCCTGATACCCTCCGTTCCGACAACATCCTGGATAATAAAGGAAAGCTTTTCCTGAACATTTAACACATAATACTGATAACCATAACTGATTTCTCAGCAGCAAGAAATCCAAATATTTGTTAACGGACAGAATGAAAAAATGGGATCTATTTAGTAAGCACACAAGGAGATGACATGACAACAACATATCAACACTGTATCTCATCTTGCTCCTGTGACTCATCTAAGGAAACAGTGGCATGAACACAGGTCTGGGGGTCCAGCAGCCTCTTCAGAACCCGCATGGAGCCACAGGAAGTGTGAAACAGTATGGCAAGTCCTCCAATGAGTGCATGGTACACTCGGCCAAGGTCCTTGCGCCGAAACCGTATCATCCTCTCTACCTCAGGCCCAGGTGGGACTGTGCTGAAGATGGCTTAACAGTGGGCCCTCGATGGCACCTGCACAGCAGGGGAGAGCAGGGAGCTTGCAAGCCCCAGGAGGCAGAATGAATGCCTAAGGATGTGCAGGCGCACAGTCTAAAGCCGGGCTACACAGCCGCCGCTGGTGGGGAGCCACAGCCAAGGGTCGACTTGAGACCAGCATCAGAGACAGAGCAGCTCTTTTTTGCAGAAAAGGGTAGGGCAACCCTAAGATTAAAAAGCAGGGCCACTGTTAGCGCACCTGACACTGATTTCGGCCTCACTAAGGGACTAGCGAGGGCAAGAGGTGCTCTGATACTCAGAGGCATTGAGACCTGTAAGCGGCAAGTTTGCAGATGGTCTCAGCTCATATTTGTTGGCCTGAGGTCTTTGGTTTGGTACCAGTCAGGTGGCAAATGACATTTGCTGAGATAAAAATAAAATAAAATAAAATATTTTGCTGTAAAGAAAAACAAACAGGGCCTGACTATGCACGTCTGCAAATGAACCACAGGGTTGCGGGTGAAATGAATAAGTCATTTTTACCTTATGCATATTTAATAATTATTTTCAACCTTTGTTTCCTTCTCTGAATGAACCAAAATGTCCTATCAAAATGTCCTATCTGAGAGATCAAAACAAAACAAAGAAACCGGAGGAATATAAACTCCAGCTGACTGTGAAATTGATGGGCTGGTTATTTGGGGGAGGGCTGAATGCTTGTGGGCTTTTGCCTTTGGGCAGAAGGAGGAAGAAAGCGGTTTGTGTCAAGGTGTTGTAGAAGACAGCAGGTGTGGGTGTTGAGGGGGGACATCCACTGGTGTTGAGTGGCTCTGGAACAGTGGTTTATACAGAAGGATGAGGGACTGTATGCATGTGAGGCTGAGACTGGCCACAAACACTGAGGACCATGCGCCAGGTGACACAGCTCACCACAGAATGAGAGCAGCTCAGAGGCCCTCCTTCCCTCTCTCCTCTCCGCAAGACAATCCACTCTGTAGCATTGGCATCCTGGTTATTACAACCTCCAGCGCACAGGGGTGTGTAAGTTTCCACAGAGGAATCAAAGACAACTGGAGCTGCGGAACATGAATGAACCTTCCAACATCTCTCTACAGACTCTTAGAAGAACTAGGGATGTTTTCAAGGGAGTCTGAGGACCACTTGGTGACTGGTGGAGGAAGTGTCTGAATTTAGGCATTAATGTGACTGTGATCTCATTTGCACTCATAGAATGAAAAAAACCCTTTGTGCTTCTTCCATGTCACAGTTCAAATAAGTTACTTAGGTAACATAAATGATAACTATGTTCTGGCATGAAGTTACTTAATATTTTTCCAGAAACACTGTGCAAGAAACTTTACATGCAGTTTTCATTCTAATCTTCACAGGTCACTTTACAAATTATTAAGTAACTAGAGGCCCAGTGCATGAAATTTGTTCACAGGCAGGGTCCATAGGTCTGGCTGGCAATTGGGGCTGATCTGTGGGGCGACTGGTGGAGTGATCGGGGCCCCCACTGGCACCCGCCTTGGCTAGCCTGGTGCTGCCTGCTTGCCAGCCCCACTCCCTACTGCCAGTTGCCTCCCTCTGCAGGGTAACTGGTGGGGTGATAGGGGACCCCACACTGGCACCTGCCTTGGAGGCGACTGGCGGAGCGATCAGGGCGTGGCGCTGGCCCACTGGCTGGCCAGCCCTGCCCCCCGCCACCGCCTCTGGTCACCTCCTTCTGTGGGGCGACCAGCAGGGCACTTGGGGGACCCTGTTGGCACCAGCCATGGTTGGCCTGGGGCCTGTGGACTGAAGAAAGCTCCCGCATTGAGCGTCTGCCCCCTGGTGGTCAGTGCATGTCATGGTGACCAGTTGTTCCACCCTCATTCCTCCATTAGGTTTATTTGCATATTAGGCTTTTATTATATAGGGTGATTATTGATGTCTGACATACATTTCAGAGAGATAATAATCCATGCAGCGGCATACAGTTGTAAGTGATGAGCCAGAAAGATAAGAGGCTTTCCAAACAGAGGTTTCTTGTTTTTCTGTTTCTCATTTTTGTTTTCCTTATTGTACTTATAATTCTCAAATGGAAGCAGAAGAGGAGGTAAGGGAGAAATCACTGGAATCTAGGTGTGCACCGTCTGAGAAAGTGTAACCAATACATCTGCTGTTTTCATTATACAAACCACAGAGAGTAAAGCTTGATACAAATGCTCATGGCTGGTGGGGATTCAAGGCGAAAGGTGAGAACTGCGGGGTGTGTGGTGAGTGAACCCTGCATCTCACCTTGCTGACTTACCATGGGACCTGGCACATAAAGCAGCTTAATGAGGACATCAAAATATTAATTTTTATTTCTCTTTGGGTGCTGGAATCATGGGCAATTTTTACTCCCTTCTTTGTTTCCACAATAAACTTGCATCTTTCCCAATCATAAAAATAGTTATTAAATGCTAATTTGATTTTAGGATTTCATGGTTACGATAATCATTTTAGATTGAGTGGTCATAGTTAAAAGGTTGTAAATAGAAATATATACAGGTCATTACATAAACATGTCTATAGAAAAAATACACTAAACCTCAGCTCATTTTGATAGTCCTTTGAGAACTGCTCCCAGTACCCAAATCTATATAATAATAAGCCACCAAAACAACAGTTTTCTTGCAGCGATATTAACTTTTTAGGTGGTTTTGTAATGTGATAATAAATATTTATTAAATTAGCAATTTCATAAAATATACATTAATGAATAAATGATGTACTGTTTGAAGACACATGGCAAAGAGAAGGGTGAATAGCTATGCTATACTGCCTCTATGGGGAACATCAAAATTATCTGTAGAGTTTTTTTATTAGCCCACAAGCCTGCATAAATATCTCACCAACTGCTACTATCTTCTCCCAGCTTCAGATATACCAGTGGCTGGAAATGGGAAACATGATTGAAAAGCAGCCCGACAGTGAGTCAGTGTTTCTGATGTTCCTATGTTCAGTTCTACCTGTGTGTGAATTTGGAAAATGGTGCAGCACCACAGTGACCCTATGTAAGCTGTCCAAAAGCATCACATTGAAAAACCTAGAGAAATATTTTGTTGGCCAATTAGGGGTAATATGAACAAACCTCAGAGGTTGTAGTCGGTTTGTTCTGCTTTGCTTTTGCTTCTCAACGGAAAAGCTCCACTCCCTTGTTCTCTATCCTCCCTGTCCCCAAGCAATAAAAAATGAATAAATGATAATGTGTATTACTTGATGTAAAACTTTCCCACCACGGTAAGATGGTTACTGTTTCTGTGCCGGCCCCTTTACGCTATGAGGTAGGAGAGCATAGTTAACAGAGGCCCTGAGGAAGGTTAGTGAGATGGAGCCCAGTGTTTCTGGCAAAGGTGAGACATGAATGAACCGTAATGAATGGCTGATGGTGGGGATTGAAATGACACTACCAAACGGGACTCCTGAATGCTCAGTGGAATAAGATTCCAATCTCTTGCAGAAACCAACTGCATTAAATCATTTAAAAATACTAACAGCTTAATTAAAGGTAGAATGTGAGAGATCTTATGAGGCATACAAACAGGTGCTCTTGTGACTCAGTCACTGTTAATGATGCCAGGTAGTTGGAATCCTCTTGAAATGGACATTTGTATCACTTTCACGAGTTAAATTAAATATTATTTAGGTATTATCTATTCTTATAGAGAACTCGCTGCCTTGGACACAGTTTACATGTTTCACTTTTTTTTCATAGTAATCATACCAGCCTCAGAACTTCTTTTTTTTTTTTTTTAATATATTTTTATTTATTTCAGAGAGGAAAGGAGAAGAAGAGATAGAAATATCAATGATGAGAGAATCATTGATTGGCTGTCTCCTGCATGCTCCCCACTGGGGATTGAGCCGCAACCTGGGCATGTGCCCTTGACCAGAATCGAACCTGGGACCTTTCAGTCCGCAGGCTGAAAGTGGACGCTCCATCCACTGAGCAAAACCAGCGAGGGCAGAACTTCTTATGAGAAATGTTGCCTATACTATTTCCTCATGGCGACTACTATGTAAACAACAAAAGCACCATCTGAACAACTAAGAAGGAAAAGGCAGATTCTTACTCCTTGCTACCTTATCTTGATTTTAACATACATCTCCCTCCTATCCAAAATTAAGTATTTATATTGACTTGTCCTATATACCAGAGGATTCAATAAGTGAAAAGCAGAAACAATATAATGGTGGACCTGATCAGTAGGCCTGAATAGTGGAAGGCAAAAAAAGCAGTCCAATCTGAGTAAGCAACTTTCCTATAAAAAAGGAAAATGGGTTACAGTTCTACTTATTTTAGGGTTCCAAGAAAGAAAATCCATTATTTTGAGACTCATTTCTGAAGGATTTGCCTCTCTCCCTGGACACCTCACCTTACCTCAGTTCATAAGTCACATGCTATCTATACCGGATTCAAGGTTCACTCTGAAAAGATTACATTCACAGGGTCACTGGGAGTGAAGGTGGGGGCGGGAGTTTTCAGACAGAAATGGAGGTTTGATTTATGTTGGGTTGCAAATTTAAGTTTTCACCAGGACTTTTATACCTTCCCAATCTGAAAAAACATGAACGACAACAAAAGAAAAATAACTTGCAATGCAATATAAACGAGTACAATAACTTAGTATAAGGGCAGTCCGCCTAAATAGTATTTTATATGGTTCCAGGACAATTACTGCATTTTACAACCCCTGTATAGTACTGTTACAAATCCTTTCACCAGATGATCCTTAATTTTTCCAAAGTTGAAAATGTATTCACATCAAAATTTCATTTACAATTTATTAAATAAAGAAAAATATTATGGTTTTTTATTAACCAAGATTAAAAGTCCAATGATAATGATAACAAATAACATAAAATATTTATGTCTATATTTATTTCACTGTTTATATTTTACTTCAAACAAAGGGGTTCTAATGTTCATTTGTTCTCACACCTTTCATATACATCTTCATTAATCCAAAGGTCAAATGCCAGTGGTGTGAATCAAATGTAATAAACAAGAGTGGAAAAATCAAATGTCATTTGGCTTTTTCACTATCACGACCATGACAGTAGTAAGAATAAACTAAACGGAATTTTATATTCTGGCTGGGAGAAGAGGTTTTCATTGTTATGAAGTAGGCATGCATGAAAACAAGGACACGCAGAGTTCGTAAAATGTCACTTCACAATGACATATACGCTCACTCATTTCCTTAGGTTTGGCTTCCGATCTTTTAGATTGAAAATATGGATAATAGAACAGAGAAGAGTTCAGAATGGGGTGAAAAACTGCATGCAGATGCATTCTTCTGAACGCACAGAAATTTGGCTTTGGTTTGGTGCACACCCCCTTATCCCAAGAAACAACATCATTGAGCGTCATAATTTCTCCCACATGATCTCTGCCTGCACAAGCTATCATTCTTAATGACTTAAGGTTAGTTTTCAATTATTTTTAATGACTATATAAACTCTAAAATCTCCCAGGAAGCACTTGCACTGTGTTTCTTTTTGAAGACTCAGGTTGAACCAGTCCCTAGGAAACTTAAGATAAAATGTGGAGGAAAAAAATCAACATAGTAAAGAGTCTGGGTATCTCAATATTAAGAGAATTCGAATGGGGGAAACATAAACAGAAACAATCTTACTAAAAATAACCAAAATAAAACAAAGACCAACTAAGCCACAAATAATAAACCTTTACAAAGCATGATATTTTAGCCACATAAACTTTCCAATCTTCTCCAAATGTTCCAAATTTTTTCTTTTTTTAAGATTTTTCCCCACAGTCTTTCTGATATCTAAATCTTTGCTCATGTGTGGAAAACCTTCTTGCTTCTTTCTACACAGAATATCTCCACTCAACATTCAAGACTCAGTTACAATGTCACTGTTTTGGTGAAAGCAATAATCATCTCTTGACTATGTTACTGCAGCATATTCTGCATCGTTAAGTTGTAGTACTTATGCTGTATTTTAATTTATATTGTAACTTTCCTGATTCTGAGACTTCAAATTATGCAGAATAGATGGTGATTTCTGGGACAAGAAGTAACAAGTAGCCTCAAAGAAATCTTTTTCTAATAAATAAAGATACATAAGAAGAATTAAAAAGTAGGGGCCTTCTCAGCATAAGGAACAGAATGAACAATGGCACAGGCAGAGTCAGGAACCCACACAGCTTGTGCCAAAGTGAGACTCCACTAGAGATAATAAGGAACTATGAGCAAGAACATTGCCTAAGGCAACAAGGACTCTAAGCAAGAGAATCACAAAGCACACTTGCTTGTATAATGATGACTCTGGCAATCTCGGGGTCCTAACAGCAGAACATTGGAGATGGGAAGGGGAATTAATAGACACAGGCTACTGAGCTAATGTACTATCACAGTGGCAATGGTGAGGGAAGCCAGAGGTCAGAAAGGTTTAGGAGTTAGTATTGAATATGAGATGTGAGATACAGCAGGCATTTCAGGATTGGGATCCTTGATCAACAGGATGGTGTTTGTATTTCTGATTTGGAGGTGAGTGTGAATGGTGGCTTGGTCGACCTAGATAGATAGCAGTAGAAGAAGGACAATTCTGGAAATAAGTTTCATTTTTAGCACCCTGAGTTTATTTACAGTAGCGTATGGGTCAGCCAGTTGGAGACGCTTGGTGGACAGTCAGAATTTCTGGGTCTAATACTAAGGAAAGCAGTGTGATTTGGCAATAAGGGACACTGGAATCACCAGACTCTAGGGGCTGTCAAAGGGAATATTGGAAAACTGCCCAGGAACAAAATATAAAGAAAGAAGAAAAGGAGGAAAGAGCCTACTTGCCTGGCCTCCTGGTGGATTAGGTACAGTTAGATGAATTTGTTAAAAGAATAAAATCAACCTTGCCAAGCTCTAATTTCAGTGGAATACTTCTGGAAGTTTTTGTTTGTTTGTTTGTGGCTACAGAGAAGTGTAAAATGTGTGTGCCTCTCACCCCCCACCCTCATAAAGCATTCAGCCAAGAGAAAAGACTGCCCATCAACACGAAAATACTCAAAAAAAGTTAAAAAGAACAATAAAATGTCATGTTCATGAAGACACTGAGAAAAACTAAATGCATTGTAAAAATGTGTTTAAAGTTATTCTGTTTAAGTTTCTGGTGTTTGAACATGGTGGGGAGAAAAACCACCTGATGCTGATTGAGGGAAATCTGACTTCAGTGTTGAGAGCATCCCCACTTTCCATCTGGTTGGTAGCGGTAAAAAGCACAATGCCAAATCACATTTAGTGATTTTCTTCTCTAAATAGGAACTGCTCATCTTTTCAAATCAAATATTTTTTATGTTCACTACGTATAAAAGGAATTGCATTAACATTTTATAAAGCTGAGAGTTCCTTTGTAATGACCATAATCATTTTCCAATATATTTTATTTTAAAATTCATTCTATACCTTTTGAGTTTTTGTCAAACGAGTATACTTTTATTCCTGATACAAATTTATTTCCATTTGTATAGGTCACCAATATCCCATATAACAAGGAAAACAAATTGGGAAATGATTCATCCATATTATTAAATCTAAGTGTTGGTATATGCACTTCCTTATGAAACTGAATTTTGACATTTTATTAGGATATCTGGTGTTCTATAAGACCAGGCAGTATATTGGTAAGTCAAGTTGCTGAAGTACTAATGGCTTAATCTATCATTCTAATTTCTGCCTAATACCTAATATTTCACTCTTCACATGCTGGAATGAAGTAGTTCTCAACTCAAGAGACATATCAAAATCACCTTGTGGACCTTTTTATTATTATTAATACTAGGGGCCCAGTGCATGAAATTCGTGCACTGGGGGTGAGGGGCTCAGGCCAGTCTGCCTCCTCTTTACATATTGAGATCCCTCAGGGGGTGTCCTAGTGACAGCTTAGGCCCGCTCCAGTCTGGCCTCAGTCTGGCCTCCCTTTGTGGGAGGCGACCAGGCTAAACAGGGGAAGCTACCAGTCTCATCACTCTGCTGCTGCAACCACTGCCAGTCACCATAGCCATCAAGGTGTTTTCATCAACACAGACTCCAGTCCCTTCACCATGAAAAACTGATAATTTTCCTTAGGCATTTTCAAGATGTGTCTTTCATAGGATATGACATTTCTTTCTTTCTTTTTTTTTTATTCTCACCTGAGGATGTGTTTCATTGATTTTTAGAGAATGAGGAAGAGAAGGGAAAAACAGTGAGAAACATCGAAGTGAGAGGAACACTTTGATTGGTTGCCTCCTGCATGTGCCCTGACCTAGGCCCCGGCCAGGCAGAAGCCTGCAACCTAGGTACATGCCCTTGGTCAGAATTGAACCCAGACCCTGCACTCAGCAGGCTGAGGCATTATGCATTGAGTCAAACTGGCTAGGGCAGGATATGACATTTCTTAGCCCTCCAGCAGTGGACCTTCATTTTTTTTTTTTTCCAGGAATGTGGTGGAAAAACCCTAGATGGACTTTTTGGATTCTTATTACCCAAGTTACCAAGAATATTATCAGTGGCATACAGGAAGCTTAGCCAATGAGTGGTAAGAAAAGGTGTTTCCTCTGTAGTTCATGCTGATCATGGCTCCACCCACCCCTGCCCCTCCAATCCGAACTCCACCCCTGCCCAGGCCTGTACCCTCAGGCTGGGGATACAGGCCTGGGCAGGGGCCTCCCAGGCCCCTCCGACTGCTGGCTCTGCCCCTGCCGAGGCCCTGAGATGGTGGGCTCCGCCCCTGCCCCACTGCAGTCTCTGGCTCAGGCTACATGCCTGGGCAGGAGACCTCCAGACCCCTGCATTGCTGGCTCCACCAGTGCCCAGACCCCAGCAATTGCAGGATCTGCCCTGCACCTCCGATCACTGGCTCTGTGGAGTCCAGGCCCCTGCGATCTCTGGCCTTGCCCCTGCCCAGGCCTGAGGCCTCTGATCCAGGCCTTATGCCTGGGTGGGATACTCTCACACCCCTTCGATCACCAGCTCTGCCCCTACCCCCTCTGATCACTGGCTCTGCCCTTGCCCATGCCTGAGGCCTCTGGCAAAGGCCTCTGGCCTGGGTGGGGGACCTCCAGCTCCCTCTGATTGCCTGTTCCCCCCCCCCGCCCCCCCCCCCCGCCTCCCCCACCACTTCAGTGGCAGGGCTGAGCCAGACTGGGCACTGCCATCTCGTGGTCATGGGGGTGTCCATCTTTGTGACGGAGTGATGCCTAATTTGCATATTACTCTTTTATTAGATAGGATTATTTTTTACTTCTGAGAAAGGAAGGAAAAGACAGACATCAATGTGAGAGAGAAACATTGATTGGCCACCTCCCGCACACTCTGGAACAGGATTGAACCTGCAACCTGGGATGTACCCTAAGCTAAAATTGAACTAGCCACTTTTCTTCTTCACCTTGTGGATCTTTAAAATTACAGATATTGAGATCCACTTGAAGTTGCTGAAACCAAAGAGGTATTGTTACATCCTGAAAATTTCAGCACACAACACTGTGCGCCCCCGCCCCCCTCTCCCCCCCCCGTTTCTGAACAATTATAACATCTTGTGTATTGCTACTTCCCATAGGCAAGGGTGTTATTCCCCCACATAACAGGAGTCTTGCCCTTTTAAAAAAAATAAATAAATAAATCCCTCTCTGAATACATCAGACTCAGAATACATATTTGTTAGGCTGATGTGAATTTTAAAATATTTACTGAAACCAAATTAAGCTATCCAATGTGTTAGTAGTGTTAGTTTTTGAGAAGAACACATAGCATCCTAAATTGTTGACAAGAATATTCAAACTGTTCATTACTTTCGTCTATTTTTGATGATTCAGTGCAATAAAAAATTTGCAGATGTGTGAAAAACATTTTTAATCGTTGTTATGTGTGCTGAAGGAAATATAGTATTAGCAGGAGGCCTAATTTACATTCCAGATCAGATAGAGTTGGTTTTTGAATAGTTATATGCTCATGAGATTCAACAATAGAACTATATTTCCCATAAACCTTTATTAACTGTGTGAACATGCAAATAATGCTTTTATGTTTGCTGGAAACACTTGCCCTAATTGTAAATGGTTTCCAAGGTAAGGTTACTAAAGAAAGTGACAGAAAATTTGTAAGAATTTGTCTCATGAATAAAATAATAAAACATGGAAGTATTGAGAAATAGAATACTACAGGAAAGGTAGCATTTGCCTTTTCATAAAGCTTTCTGATTAAGAAATACTTTGTTCTTTGTCCTCAAGAGCAACAATTGACACTGATTACTTAGCAACCATCTGGAGCATAGAGCGGCCAAGCTGCAGTAAAGGAGCCATCAATGCAGTTATAACGGACTATGATCCAGGTTAAATCCTCTGCAAGTCTGGAAGGGGTTAAGAGAGACTGAATAGGGCTCTTTACTAGGGCAAGTCACAAGGTGAGGAAAAGGAGGATGAGGTTAAGAGCATGACATGATCTTTAAAAAATTCTAGATATTGTTAACATGTATAATCCATCCTTTTATTATTTTTAATCCATAAGTAGACATTACGATATTCAAATTTTAATAATACTTTAAGTGTAAACACACACACACACACATACACACACACGTTACTCAGTCTCAGGTAGTGAAAAAAGGGAGAACTTTTTCTTTCTATCTTCAACACTGGTAGATATTGTCCTTTTTTCAATTTTGTTTTTTTCATACATGATAATTTGCATTTATTGAATCATTAGTATGAGATGTATTTTGAAAAAATATGCTTGCTATTATTCACTATTACATGATCCTAGCCTTTTGTTCATTTTTTTTTCCTATGGGATTATTTAATATAACCTTATTTATGTATATTGGCTCTTTACATATTAGGGGAATTAACCAAATAATTTTCAGTCATAATTTTAACTTCAATTTTGCTTATAGTAACTTTTCCTCATTTTCAAGTGTTAACTTGTGTTCCTATTGGTGCTTAAGGATGTCTTCTACATTCAAAGAATATAAAACAACATATCCTATATTTTCTTCCAATATTGTATTTAAGGGGTATGTTGCATTTTAATGTACACCTTTAATCCACCTGGAATTTACTTTTATGCATAGTTTTAAATAAAAATAACAAATTGAAATGTTAACATGAACATCAAACTGACTAAGGAAAAGGGCTATACCTTATTCATTTTTTATATCTCCAGCATTTAGCAGAATGTCTCAAAGGCATGTTTTCTCAATGGGGTGGATATCACCCATGGAAGTAAAACATGGTTCTTGGGAAGGGAATGAAAAGATCTTAGCTATTATAATGGTTACTAGAGGCCTGGTGCACGAAATTCATGCATGAGGGGCATCCCTCAGCCCAATCTGCACCCTCTCATAATCCAGGACCCCTTCGGGGGTGTCCAACTGCTGGTTTAGGCCCGATCCCACAGCCTGAGGGATCAAGCCTAAACCAGCAGTTGGACATCTCTTTCGCAATCCGGGACTACTGGCTCCTAACCACTCTGCCTGCTTGCCTCATTGCCCCTAACCACTCACTTGCCTAAAACATCACACCTAACTTCTTACTTGCCTACCTGATCACCCCTAACCACCTCTGCCTCAGCCATCACCATGGCAGCTTCATCCAGAAGGACATCAGGAATGACATCCAGAAGGTCATTTGGCTGTCCAGTCTAATTAGCATATTATGCTTTTATTATTATAGACTAGGGGCCCAGTGCATGAAATTCGTGCACTGGAGATGGGGGGCTCCTCAGCCCAGCCTGCTCCTGCTCACATATTGGAAGTCCTCAGGGGGTATTCTACTGACAGTTTAGGCCTGCTCCCTGATCCCCTTGGGGAGCAGGCCTAAGCCACAGTCTGGCGTCCCTTTGTGGGAGGCGACCAGGCTAATCAGGGGAAGCCACCAGCCCCATCACCCCGCTGCTGCAGCCAATGCCAGTCACTGCAGCCACCAAGGTGTTTTCATCAACACGGACTCCAGTCCCTTCACCATGAAAAAATAACAACTTTCTTTAGGCATTTTCAAGATGTGTCTTTCATAGGAGATGACATTTCTTTCTTTTTTCTATCCTCACCTAAGGATATGTTTCCATTGATTTTTAGAGAATGTGGAAGAGAATGGAAAGACAGGGAGAAACATCAAAGTGAGAGGAACACTTTGATTAGTTACCTCCTGCATATGCCCTGACCTGGGCCCTGGCTAGGGAGAAGCCTGCAACCTAGGTACATGCCCTTGGTCAGAATTGAACCCACACCCTGCAGTCAGCAGGCTGAGGCATTATGCACTGAGCCAAACCGGCTAAGGCAAGATATGACATTTCTTAGCCCTCCAGCAGTGGACCTTCATTTTTTTTCTCCAGGAGTGTGGTGGAAAAACCCTAGATTGCCTTTAGGGATTCTCATTACCCAAGTTACTAAGAATATTACCAGTGGCATACAGGGAGCTTAGCCAATGAGCGGTAAGAAAAGGTGTTTCCTCTGTAGTTCACTCCAATCACCGGCTCCAACCCTGCCCCTCCAATTCCAGCTCCACCCCTGTCCAGGCCTGTAACCTCTGGCCGAGGATGCAGGCCTGGGAGGGGACCCCCAAACCCTTCCGATCACCAGTTTTACAGAGCCCAGGCCTCTGTGATCACTGGCTCTGATCCTGCCCCCTGCCATCACCAGCTCTGCCCTTGCCCCACCGGCAGCCTCTGGCCAAGGCTGTAGGCCTGGGCAGGGGACCCCCCCAGACCCCTGCTTTGCTGGCTCCACTGGTGCCCAGACCCCTGCAATCTCAGGCTCCGCCCTTGCCCCTCCTTTTGCTGGCTCTTTGGAGTCCAGGTTCCTGCGATCTCCAGCCCTGCCCCTGCCCAGGCCTGAGGCCTCTGTTCTATGCCTTATGCCTGGGTAGGGCACCCTCATACCCCTCCAATCACTGGCTCCACCCTTGCCCATGCCTGAGGCCTCTGGCGAAGTCCACTGGCCTGGGCAGGGGAGCCCCAGCCCCTCAGATTGCCTGCTCCACCCCTCAGACTCCCCACCTCCCCTGCCACTTGCCTGGCTAACAGGCCTGACCACTTCAGTGGTCGGGCTGAGCCAGACTGGGCACCTCTATCTTGTGGCTATGAGCATCTCCATCTTGTGGCCATGGGGTGGCCATCTTTGTCATGGAGTCATGCCTAATTTGCATATTACTCTTTTATTAGATAGGATGGCCTTCCAAAGAGCTGCAGTATAAGAGAAGTAGATTAGCAAGATAGCTGAGATATCAAACATTTCTAGGGAGAAGGCAATTATGTAAAAAAAAAGTCTTAAAAGCTACCTTAGGTGGAGGGATAATGAATAAAAAAGTTTGTGAAACACTGCTTTGAAGTAAACTTAATGTTTATTTATTATTATTTTTTAATCACATATTTTTGAGTAAAGAAAAGAATTTATTAATTCAAACTACTACTGACCCTTATTATTTGGGCACTTGGCATAATCCATTTAACTTCTCTTGATCTAATACTGACCATACCAGATCGGTGAGAGATGAAATCATACCATGTATTTGAAAACACTGTAAACTCAAACATACAAAAATAGCATACTCTTTCATGCTTCAGGACTATACCACTGAAATTCCTTTCTTCACCTCTACTCAGAAACTTCTTAACACACAACTGCTCATTCATTTGTGTGAAATATTATCCTCATCTTCTCAGGGCAAACTACTCTACTACATATATCTCTACTCTAATAATGTCTTTATATGTCCTTACCTGGAGTGTAAGAATTTTGAGTGCAGAATCTGTGTCTTACTCATAGATAGTAGGCACTGAAATGAGATCCAAATGAATTCTAAAAACTGATGGAAGAATGTTAGGTCAGACACTTTCATGTCTGTCACAAGATAGCTCCCCAATCCTGCTATAACTGGTACGCAATAATGACAATAAAGAAGCTGCCACCTAACTTACCCAGGACTCTGAGCTTACTAAGAGCCAATCTGGAAAAGCAAAAGCACATCCCCTACTGAAACCTGCCTTCAGTGGATGTGCGTTGCCCTAGATGCATGCCACAGTTCTGCAAAAACCTTTTCAATCATATCTTGAAATAATTTCAGTATTTGCATTGTCCTCAAGGAAGCAAGATTAGATGTAGCTACTCTAACATTTAAATTAAAAAACCCAATACACTGAGTGATTAAGCATGTTGAATCTTGTTGAAATCTAATTGAATGTGAGATTTACAGAAGAAACAGGTAGGTTCTTCACCATTTTTATTTATAAGCAGTGTTTTCTATAATGGAATGTATGTAGCCTTTTATCATATATATATATATATATATATATATATATATATATATATATATATATCCTAGCTAATAAAAGAGTAATATGCAAGTTAACCATCACTCCAGGACAAAGATGGCAGCACTCATAGCGGGGGCAGGACGCTGGCGGCATTACCCTGGCAACATCAGCCCAGCAGGCATTGCCCCGGCAAGCCCTGAGCAGGTCATACTGCCCTAGAGCAGGCAAGCACCGCCAGCAGGCAGCCCATAGTGGGGCCTGCTCCAGGTTGCAAGGCAATCAGAAGCAGGAGGGCTAACATGCGGGCAGCCAGCAGGCAGCCCATGTTCAGGGTCCTGCTCCTGGCCGCCACAGAGATCAGGAGCAGGAGAGTAAACACCCAGACAGCCATCGGGCAGCCCGCATTCTCGGCTGCCACAGTGATCATGAGCAGAAGAGTGATCAGGGGCTTGCTCCAGGTCACTGCTGTGACTGGGAGCAGGAGAGCAAACACGCAGGTGGCCAGCGGGCAGCCCCTGTCCAGGGGCCTGCTCCCGGCTGCCACAGGGATCAGGAGCAGGAGAGCGGCCTCTGGGCAGCCTGAGCATTCGGGGCCTGCTTCCAGCTGCCACAGCAATCGAGAGCAGGAGAGCAAATGAGCAGGTGGCCCACAGGCAGCCCTCAGTAGGTCCTGCTCCTGGGTGACCTCAGCGATCTGTAAGCAGGCAAGCGTGGCCGGCAGGCAGCACCCAGTCCTGGCCACAGCTCAAGGGAGATAACAATATGCAGGGGAGGCCAGGAGCCTGAGAGATCAATACAGAGGGGTGCCTGCTCCAAGCCTCCATGGTATGGCTGGGGGCAGGCCCCCAGCGCACACACACACACATACACACACACACACACACACGGCGACTGCTCCGAGCCTCCAATGCAGCTGGGATAGGCCCCCAGTGGGGACACACACAGACACATGGTGATTGCTCTGAGCTTCTGATGCAGCTGGAAGCAGGCCCCCAGTGGACACACACAGACACACACACACACACGGTGCCTTCAGATTGTGGCCATCAGTAGGACATCCACTGAGGGGTCTCAGACTGTGAGAGGGGGCAGGCTGGGCTGAGGGACCCCCATCCTCCCCTGTGCACAAATTTTGTGCACCGGGCCTCTAAATTATATATATATATATATATATATATATATATATATATATATTCTCCCAAAAAATGTATATCCATACTTTGAATAACTATAAAGGCAGTATTTATTCAAATACATTTCATTTTCAAAATTGATCTATCAGCTGTTAAAGCATGTATACATTATTGTGGGATACCCTGTAGATATTAACATTTTGAAATGTAGTTTATGGGTAGAGAGAACTTCTAGGAAGCCCAGAGGCAGGAGATGTGTGCGTGACTGGAATCTAATCATAGACCAGTGGGAAGACCCCTTGAGGCCCTTAGCACAAAGGACTCTGGGGATTTCAATCTAAATATCTTCTTTGTAATTATGCTGCATCCTATTTTGCCGAGGGCACGATCTGACTGGTGGCTGTGCTGCCTTGCTGGCCCTCAACAACATTATGAAAATGGAAGACTTGGAACAATAATTGTAACTGCCATGGAGGCCTCCCAGGAGACCATCTTCATCCTGCCCGGAGCGCACTCGCTCCTAGTGGACCCTTCCTCAGTGCATGTGTTTCAGGGCTCCCTGCCTGTCAATGTCATGAACTAAATACTTGTGTCTTGGAAATTTTCAACTATCAAAATTATATACACAGTGTACTGATCCACATAAATAAGTCAAGGCCCATCATTAAATTAGGCCAGGACTAAAATTCTAAACATGTGACTTTCCCTTTGGGATACACATGAAGGTTCGCTGGGATCAGCTGCACCCATTGTTGGGATGCCAGCCACATGGAGGGAGCAGGAGGGAAAAATGAGCAATTCATAAACTAAGGATTATGAGTAATTATAGCGAGAAAATACTCCTGAAAGGTCGTGATACTGCATTGAATATATAGAAAGCTTTTAACTTAGTAAAGTAGCGTTTTCCCAGAATTCATTGTTTTGTAAAAGTTGGCAGGAGTGAAATTGATTTAATTCCCTTTGGATTATGAAACTGATCCTACAAAAACTCACTGCCTACTAGATAATTTAAGTGTCTATAAATGATATGTAGAGGTCACATAGCTCTTAATAGTGTCGTTACATCTTTTAAAA
>PVJC01034709.1:5876-18763 GCA_004026665.1 Murina feae
GCAGTGAGGGGCGACCAAGCTGGCAGGGGGACAGTAAGGGGCGACCAGGGTGGTGGTGGGGGAAAAGTTAGGGATGACCAGCTGGCGAGGGGTAGGAGGGGAGTTGGGGGTGACCAGGCTGGCAGGGGTGGAAGTTAGGGGCGATCAGTCAGGCAGGCAGGTGAGCAGTTAGGAGCCAGTGGTCCTGGATTGTGAGAGTGATGTCCGACTGCCGGTTTAGGCCTGATCCTAAACCAACAGTCTAACATCCCCCGAGGGGTCCCAGATTGGAGAGGGTGCAGGCTGGGTTGAGGGGACCCCCCCATGCAAGAATTTCATGCACTGGGCCTCTAGCATCTTATATAATCAAAATGATCACTGACACAGAAATAAGACTAAGTTCTTAAAAGGCATTTTGATATATGTCCATGCAAGCTATTACCTTCCTTCTTAATTTTCTTTTTAAATTCTCATCTGAGGATATGTTTTATTGATTTTTATAGAGAAGAAGGGAGCTAAACATCAAACGGTTGCTTCCTATATGTGCCCCAACCAGGGTTCAGACCCACAACCTTTTGCTGTCCAGCCAGGACTGGTTCTTTTTTTAAAAAATTGATTTCAAAGAGGGAAGGAGAGGGAGAGAGATGACAGAGAATCACTGATGATGACAGAGAATCAGTGATCGGCTGCCTCATGCACACCCCCAACTGGGCATCGAGCCTACAACCTAGAATTAAACCTGCGACCCTTTAGTCTGTAGGCCAATGCTCTATCCATTGAGTCAAACCAGCTGGGTGCTGGTTGATTCTTGCATATGCCTTGACTATGTATCGAACCTGCAACATTGGCATATCAGGACAATGGTTTAACTACTGATATATGTGGTCAGGTCATATTTTTACTCCATTTAAATGTTTTTCCACTTATAAAAAGCACATGAAAACCAACTTGGTTCATATTAACACATATGATATTAATCTTAGTTTGCTCTAAAATACTTTAAACATATATATTATGAATAATGATATTGATTAATAATGATGCTGATTAATAATAGTGATTCCAGATTATTGCTCAAACTTAACAACTCCTAACCTGAGTCCTTTGCTGAATTATTTAGAATTATAGGTGATTTAACTACCACATGACCCACTACCTGATGCCCAATCTAATTTTAGTTGAATAGGAGGTCAGGCTATCCTGACTACACAGGCAGTAATTAGGTCTTTGTTTTTAAGTTTTACTAAACCAGATCACAATTTAACTTCAGATCTAACTAATCCTTAAATAAATGATTTCATATTTACTTCAATAAGGCAAATAATTCAAAGGCAACCATTTATTATCTAAACTACTTTTTCTTTTTCAGAGAGATTAAGGAATGTGCATATGCTCTATGAGAAGAGTAATAAACCTTAGAATAGATGATTATGTTATGTTAGAGAGTCTCCTTCTTGGAAACTTCTTGGAAAATAAACCTCCTTCTCAAATGGCATACACATGATTGCGCCTGAAGCCAGGGACAAAAAATTGATGGTTTTTTCCTTGGGAGACTTTGCTAGCATATTTGCTCAAGTTTGAGTTAACAAGCTGATATAAGGCTATTGATTTAATGATCAAGCCCAACAATTAGAGCAATTAACTGCTGAAATAACTCACTGTAAGTGATTTACATACATTGCTGGTTTGTGGTGACAAATGGAGACGTTTTGGAGAAATACTAAGCATTCTGAAAATAGACTCTTTGGCAGGAAATGCCACAATTTCAAATTTCTAAAAAATCGTAAAGCTATAAGTAAATAGATTTAAAACTAAAGTACAATCTTTTCACTATATATAAATATGACTCAATATTAAACTAAAATTTTAAGCAAGGCTTTTCAAAGTAAAAACCTTGTCATAACTTACCAAATGGAATGCCTCTGGAGAATGCTGAAAACTAAGCAGCATGTGAGAAAGAACTGCAAGAGCACCAGGCCTCACAAGAGGAAATCGAAGTCGATTAAAAACCTTAAAAAAACAACAACAAGACATCCATCTACAGAGTTGTAAGAAAGCCATTAATCCAAATAGTGGCTATTTTCCTAGGACCCAAAATTATCTATGTGAATATCCCCCTTTCTGGAAGGTTCTATCATACCATATGTTGCCTTATTAAACCTTGTGAGAAGGAGAAAGTTGGGAAGTAACATGACAGAGATCAAGGGAATACAATGGCCTAAGCAACTCTCAAACTTCCTGATCAAATGAAAATCTGTCAAACTAAGTTTTTAGGTGGTAACTCCCTGGTCCATTATTCAACTCATTCGACAAATATTTATTGTCACTAGAGGGTGGATAGGGACAATAAAAAGTAACATAGAGACAAGTGATATGAAAACAGGATATGATAAATAGGAGATGCTGAGTGGCAAAGGGGTTTGGTATTTTATATAGGATATTTTTTTTAAATGCCTCATGAAAAAGGTGACATCTGACTATAAAAAAACTAAAGGATGCCCTAGCTGGTTTGGCTTGGTGGATAGAGCGTCAGCCTGCAGACTGACGGGTCTCAGGTTTGATTACAGTCAAGGGCACATGCCCAGGTTGTGGGCTTGATCCCCAGTGGGGAGCATGCAGGAGGCAGCCCATCAATGATTCTGTCTCATCATTGATGTTTCTCTCTCTCTCTCCCCTCTTCCTTCCTCTCTGAAAATCAATAAAAACATATTAAAAAAAAAAACTGAAGGAAATGAGAGTAACGATGGATAATGTGGGAAAAGAAAATAATAAGCAGGGCAAAGGCTCAGCACCTTGAGGTCCTCCACCCTGGTGTACTAGAGCTATAGCAAGGAGGGCAGTATAAAGCACAGATATACAGGCGATACAATGGGAGAGTGGCTAAGAGAAGCAGCAGTGAGTCAGATTAAGTAGGACCTATGTGACACTTGTAGCAGAACAAGGGCAGGGGCAGGGAGGCTACCAAAGTCATTCTAGAAAGGGATGATGATGACTTTGAACCAGGGTGGTAGGGATGTAGCTAGTTAAAAGTGGTACATTCTGGATATTTTTAAAGATGGAAGCAATAGGGTTTAGGATATGGGCTGAGAGACACTGAAGAGGCACAAGGACAGCTTCAAGGTTTTTGGCAATAAAAGAGGATGGAGTGGCCATTTGAGATAGGGAAGACCAGGTCTGGGAGGAAAAAATCAAGGGTTAGATTGTGAATAGGTTGAATTTGATATCTAAGTACAGACAACTTAGATAGACGAATATTGAGCTCATGGAAGAATAATGAACTAGAAATATTAAACCTGGCAGTCATTAACTTAGGGATGTGCTAAGTATGGGTGGAGAAGAAAGTAGATCAAAGATGAAACTCTAAGGCACTCTAAACTTAGAAAGATCAACTATAGGAGACTGAGATACCAGTGAACTAGGACAAAAACCAGGAGAGTGTAATGCCCTGGAAACTAAGTGAGGAAAGTGTTTCAAGAGGGAGTGATTAACTGTGTCAAAATACTGCTGAGAGGTCAAATGAGAGGAGGCCTGAGAAATAACTCCTAGGTTTAGCAACTTTGGAAAGCACTGGTGTCAAAGATAGTTTTGGCAGAATAATCTCAATAAAAGCTTTATTAGTTCAATTCAAGGGAAAATGGGAGAAACAGGTTTTCATATTAAATATCTGAAAACAGCAAATTACTTACCTACACTTAAATAGC
The DNA here is from genome assembly GCA_004026665.1 of Murina feae. NCBI lineage: Eukaryota > Metazoa > Chordata > Mammalia > Chiroptera > Vespertilionidae > Murina > Murina feae. The sequence goes on from PVJC01034709.1 coordinate 9,557, forward strand.
ATTTTAATTTTTTATAGCCTATTCAAAATTACTATCTAAAACAAAACCAAACAAAAACATACTCAAAATTAGATGTTTTAAAGGGGACAACCCAAAGATAAAAAGATTGATTATATAAGTTCATACATCCTAATCCTATATGATAAAAGCCTAATATGCTAATGATGTGCTAAGGCTGCTCAACTGCTCACTATGATGTACACTGACCACCAGGGGGCAGAGAATCAACCAGTCAACCAGTTGCTATGACATGCACTGACCACAAAAGGGCAGAAGCTCCAACTGGTAAGTTAGTTTGCTGCTGGGGTCCGGCCGATTGAGACTGAACAAGATGGGCCAGACATGCCCTGGAGCCTTCTTGCGGTCCCTCCCCAGCTGGCCAACCTCCTGCATCCCTCCCTGGCCGGTCGGCCCTGATAGATCCTGATCAGAACTGGGTAAGATGGGATTGGACATGCCCTGGAGTCCTCCCACGGTCCCTCCCTGCCCCGATCGTGCACCAGTGGGTCCCTCAGCCTGGCCTGCGCCCTCTCGCAATCCCTTGGGGAATGTCGGAGAGCCGGTTTCGGCCTGATCTCACAGGCCAGGCTGAGGGACCCCACTGGTACACGAATTCATGCACAGGGCCTCTAGTAGACTTATATACTCCCACTTACCAGTTTTATTTTCAGTAAAGTAACATCTATCAAAATAGTAAACTTTTGGACTGCTGCCAGTCCTTTCAAGAGTGCAATCACCCATGTATCCACATGCTGAGCCAATGGCCAGGACAGCCAATCAATCATTCTGAAAATTAAAGAAAAGAAAACTATTAATATTGACAATATTTTCAATATTATTTAGAAATAACAGGTTATGGTAGATAATTACTCACTTTGTGACTCAATATTTGCTGAGCTTGCTTGTGAAAAGCACTGATCAAGATGTAGAAACGAGTACAATGGGTGCTTATACTCCAGGAGTTTCCAATCATATAAGCTGATATTCTTATATAACACATTTTCATAAAAAGAATTTCTGATAAACTATCATTTCACCTTAAGTTTTAAATTTATGCTACATATTGACATTAAAAATTTATTAGACAAATTTACTCTAAGAAGAGCAGTTAAAATACAGTTATCTGAACTAAGACATAAAAATAAACCAATATTTTTCCTCTCTGGAAATACGAAATGCACTGCTAAAAAACACACCTATATTTATAATTGTGAAACAGGTCTCTTCATCCTTGTTAGAATTCTACTAAACAAGACAACAAAAGGAAACTTTAAATAGATAAGAACAGTGAATGTGCAAATATCCTAAGTGGCCTCATTTTGCATTAGTGTTTTCCTTCTTGAATATCAGCCCAGTTAACTGGGAATAAAAACAAAGTAATACAGGGTTTCATGGAGATTGTCCCTAATGTTAGACATCAACCACAATGAAGACTTGTACAACTCTTGGAAAGCAATTGGGTCAAATGCTCATATTATTTCATCCAGTAATCTAATTTTGGGGATTATATAATAAGAAGGTAGTAGTGAAAAAAAAACAACAACAGATTTTAGTCAGAGTGATCTGGTTTAAAAATCCAATTCACCATTTATTAGCTGGGGGACCTTGAATACTTAGGTAAGTTATTTAACCTCTTTGTGTCTGTTTCCTTAACTGTAGATTATAGGTAGACACGCTTATTTTATAGAGCTTATGTGAAGAATAAATGAGTTAAATATATCACTGGAAATATTCATTGTGATGCCTCTCTTCCACCAAATATTTTTAAAGGACTGACTTCTAAGTTGAAATGGTTGTTTTTCATAACAGTTAAGTTATAACTGTCTACATTAACACTAGGGTATTATCTTTATTAAGGTTTTTGCTCTTAAGATTTATTTTCCACTGCTCAGGGTGAATGCAACCCAGGTATATGTCCTTGACCGGAAATCAAAATAGAGACCTTTTGATGTATCTAACTGGAAACCAACCGAGCCACACCAGTCAGAGCTGAGGCTGCTCATAATGTCTAATGGAACATTTGAATTTCTTTGCATTACAGAAAATGACAGTAAAATATAAGTGCTAATATGTGGGAAAATACAGAGTATAGGAAAGTATAAGGTGGGAGTATGGTAAAATAAACACTGCTATCTTTTCCAATTACATTTGTAATATAAGAATAATTACTGCAGGTAGATTATGGGTTAAATAGCATTATGTAGCTAAATTAGAAATGCAATGCAAAAACAGGATCACAACCTCCCATAGGTAAAAATTAATTTCCAAATATATTTTAAAAACAAAATAAAATCATAAGATGGATATTATGGTAGTTTTGAAAAAATTGAAAAATTAAGACCACGAGTGTGGAATGGGAAGAAGTGGAATTTCCACTTGACTGAGTAAGTGGTGAAAGTCACTGTAGTTTGATCAGAAGGTAAAATGAGTAGGTCAGGCTGACTTCGAGAACAGAGATAAAGTCACTGCTGGCAAAAACACCAATTGGAAGACTCTGTTGCAATGTTACGGCATGCAATGAAAATGTAAGCTATCTCACTTAGGCAATGAAATGAGGGACCAACCAACTGATTTCTGATTTCACTTGTGAAATCTGTATTTCTCTGCATCTTTTTATTTTACTTAGAAGACAACATCATTTATGATATACTCATTTCAAAAAGAAAGAAATTTTAGTGCTGCTGCAGTTACACTGGCAAGAGTGTTGCTGCTAAATAGGACACAGAAGGAGTGTCTTTGTGGAGATGGAGAAGATAAAAAGTGTTTCTTAAAAGTAAATGAACAATGAGGACTTTACATAAAGACTTGGAACTCAACCACATATAAATGAGAATTGATAAAGGGATAAGAATAAAGGGAAAAGTAAATAAAAAGAGATAATATGAAGAAGATCCTAATAGTACGGTATCACAGGACTAGCTACTGAATAATAAGGAAGAAAATAAAAATAAGGGAAAAAAACCCTGCATATTAAACAGACAAATGCTAATAGTGTATTACTCAGAAATTCTGATTGAAAGAGAAAGTAAAAGTATATACTTAGCTAGAAGAAATAAAAAGATCCCTGAGGGAAGAGCAAGAAACAATGAGCAAAGAAACTAGTAAAATACATTAATAATCCAAAAAACTCCCGACTGTGCAATATGTGTAAATGTATGTATGTTTTTGAAAATTAAAAAGCTGAAATAAATATGGATTTGTGAATTACTGGGATGCCTGTCAAGCCTATAGTAAGGCAAACAATACATCCCAATTAATTTGGAGAATTTTCATATATTTGATTCCATGATTTCAGTTTTAAACATTTCTAAGTTTTTCATTACTGATAAAAATACAACAAAATATCTCCTCCTCCCAAATCTACAGTTACCATCTATAGTGTCATGAAGAAGTACCTGCAAAAAGCTTGAGTCATACTTGCATCTTTGACATTTGGATCCGTAGTAAGGCTCCTGATGAGAACTGTAATCATCTGAAGAGGAATATGCTGCACAAGGCTTGCCAATGCTACAGAAGGTTCAAATGATGCATCTATTTTGTTTAATTAAAAGAAAAAGGGATATGGCAAGAAGGTTCAAGTGAAGTATTGAGAGAGAACAATTAACCAAAAAAAAGTAATTGCAGCAAAGGTGTTAATCAGAAAACAGTTGTCAAGCTTCACCGCATGGGTACTTGTCACATAAAAGGAATGTTACATTACAGAAATTAGAGATTAAGAATTACAATGATTGCTCAGTCTATAGACAGAACTATGCAATATAAAAACTATTGCCATATTTGGTCCATGAGTTACTTTATTTTCTTGCACTTTTTAATATTGTCTTTGTCGAGTTAAAATAGTCACTTAAAAAGCAGAAATGTAAGATTTAAATTCCCAGGTTAGATTCTCCAAAGTAACTTATAGCTATTAATTACAGTAGTCTGTAAAGTGTTCTAAGGAAGATATTTAAAAATCTCTTAAAGCTCTAGCCGGTTTGGCTCAGTGGGTAGAGCATTGGCCTGTGGACTGAAGGGTCCCGGGTTCAATTCCAGTCAAGGGCACATGCCCAGTTGTGGGCTCAATCACTGTAGGGGACGTGCAGGAGGCAGCTGATCAATGATTCTTTCTCATCATTGATGTTTCCATCTCTCTCTCCCTGTCCCTTCATCTTTGAAATCAATAAAAAAATATTTTTTAAAAAGTCTCTTAAAGAAGTGGAAATTTGGGGAGAGAGGAATTTTAATTAAACCATATAAAAATTAAGCAAAGCCAAGCTGAACATCTTTATTGCTACAGTTGAAAAAGTTCTGGGGAAATATAACAACTCTGGCAACACAGGCAATACAAGAAAGATTAAAAAAAAATAAACCATTAAAAAAAAAATAAACCAACTCAGATCCTGCAAATACAAAGTTGGTAATTCGTTTGTAAATTTATTTAATTCATCAGACTGTATGGGGCTTGTTAAACCTCTATTCTTTTGGACCTCAAGATAAAGGAAGACACCTCCTTCACAAGTTCAATTTCCAACAATAGCCAGGAGAATGGTTGTACCACGGAGAGAGGAAGTAAACATGGTTTGGATCTACTGTCCCACAACCTACAGAGCTAGAAGCTCCAAGTTCAGGTAAAATTCCTGGATGACAAAGTGTTTTCTTGCTAAATGTCACTTGACCCCTCCCTGCTTTCTAAGGATGCAGTTTATGGGCTATCCTCCAAGGGAAAAAACACCCATTCGGCCCTCATATTCTTTCCCTTCCCTCAATCTCTCTCAGGAACACTACTGTAGATAGAACATGTCAATACTCAAAAACTACAGTTAACGGGGATAAGCCAGCAATAAAGCAAACTGCACAGACCATGAATTTTTAAAATGGGAAAATTAAAAAACAGAGGAGCCAGGCTGGTGGGGCTCAGTGGTGGAACACCGACCTAAGAACCAGGAGGTCGAGGTTTGATTCCCAGACAGGGCAGATGCCCAGGTTGCAGGCTCCATCCCCAGGAGGGGGTCGTGCAGGAGGCACCCAACCAATGATGCTTTCATCATTGATGTTTCTCTCTACCCCTTTCCCTTCCTCTCTGAAATCACACCAAAAAGGGGGGTGGGGTGGGCAGGGAGGCTCATGATAACAAAATAATAGGGTTACAGTGCAATAATAATATGGTAAACATTACTAGGCTACCATTAGTCACTAATGAATAGAAGCTTTATTTAGTAGCTGTCATCCCCAAAGCATTCCATAACTAGAGCAGAGGCTAGGTAATTAAGCAACCTGTTCAGTGCCAATGGTCGTAGAACTCGAAGTTCTCAACGTTTAAAATAAAAACACGGCCTGCTTTTTAAGGTAGAGACGACAGCCTGAATAGGATCGTGGATGGGAATAAAATTTTGGATGAGGCACTAAGGTTTGTTCTCCATTAACGATACTTCCAGGGCAGGGAAGCAAACATGGTGTGGGTAGGAGCGAGGCAGACTGAATCTCCGAGAGAGATTTTCCTGGAATACAAATGACCCTTACCTGTGGAAGAGATGCTTGCAAAAATCTCTTGCAGGGAAGGCAGCAGCGTGGAGGGCTCGGCCTTCCAGATGTTCTGCAGCAGGCTGCTCACCTTGGTCACCTGCGCGACGTACTCCCGCAGCTCCTTCTCCTGGGTGGACAGGCACTGGAAGTGGCCTATCGTTCGCACCAGCTGCTGACAGAAGGTGACGGACAACTTGCCCTTGGGGATGCACTGCACGAAGTCGCTCAGGAGGTCGCTCAGCCGGGCACACAGCGGCGGCTCCGGCCTCTCGCACACCAGCCGCAGCACCTCCACCTGCAGCAGGCTGAAGAGGTCCAGCACCGAGGGGCAGCTCATGATGAGCTTCAGGCCGTTGTGGATGTAGTCCAGGATGGCGACATCCTTCCGGTCCAGTGAATGGTAGCCCTGCTGAAGGAGGCCCAACACGAGCGTCTTGTTGAAGAAGGACTCGAACTCGGGCCGGTGGTACCTTGCGTAGGCCTCCAGCACCTGGCGCCCCACCTGCCGCTGGAAGGGGTCCTGGCCCTCCAAGATGAGCCGGGTGGTCAGGTCGAACATGGCCTGGCACTGCGCCTCGTCCTGCCCGTGCTCAGCCGACTCCACCACCTTGCGCACGATCACCCGCTTCACCGGCAGCGGGTAGGAAGAACTCACCAGGCCCTCCAGGATCTTGTCCATGGTCGTCACGCCGCGAGGCCGAGGGGGAAGGAGCGGGCCGAGACAGCCCGGACGTGGGGCGGGAGGGCCCCGGGGCGGAGGTGGACTTGGAGCGCGGCAGCAGCGGGATCGACCACCGCCACCGCCGCCTCAGCTGCCGCATTTATCGGGCCGGGGGGCTCATGCAAGCGCGGGCGGGAGGTGGCAAGCGGGGGGCGCGTGAGAAGCAGCACCGCCCGCGGCGGGCCTAGGGAGCCGGAGGCCCGCACGCCGCCGCCACCGCCCCGGACCCGCGGTCCTTCTCAGCATCAGCTCGGAGGAGCCAGCGGAGGCCGCCCCGGCAGCGGCGGGCGCTGAGGATGCGGGGTTGCGAACCGGTAGGTGGAGGAAGCGCGCCTCGGCGTCCCAGGACAGGTGTGGACGGTCGGGCTCCGGCAGGTATTGAGATGAGAAGGGCCCTGGGATGAGCCTGGAGCCGCTGTCACCGAGGGTGCCGCCTGATCAGCCGGGAAGAGAAGGCGAACACCCTTGACCCGGATTCAGAAGGTCCCCGGATAGGAAATGACGGAGCCAATATCTGGGGAAAGGCCCGCCCCTCCGCCCATCCGCCCCTCCGTCCCTCCGCCCCTCCGCGCCGCCCCAATCCTTCCCTTCCGTCCTCGGCCCCGCCTGCGCCCGCGCCCGCCCCGCCCCTTCGCTCCTGCGCACGCGCGGCCGCCTCCCGTGGAGTCGCAGGCGACGCCCGCGTCACTGGGGGTCGAGTGCCGAGTCACAGGCGCCTTTCCGAAGGAGGGCCCGAAGCGGCGGCGGCGGCGGCCTTGGCCTTAGGATTCCCACCTTCCGATCTCTATAGGTTCTTTCCGGGTCAGGTGACTCGTTGAAGCCCGAGAAACTGCTATTTATGTAAAATTTTGTGAAGTTTTGGGAACTCAAGCACTTGGGGAGAAAGAAGGAACAACAAAGCCCTCAAAACCCCAATGGAGGAGACATGGTTTATGGACTTGGCTCGTCCGTCAGAACATGAGCTCGAGTTCCTAAAAATGCGAGTGCCTCTCTTCTCCTTTGTGGCTAATAAGGTGAAAAGTGCTTGCCCCTGCGGCGGAGGGTAGGACAGTCAGTGTCCGCGGAGTTTGCTCTTGTAAGCTGTCTAAAAAGCGGGAGAGTTCCTGGAAAATGACAGCTGAGAAAATGAAAGATGGGTATATGTAGGGCATCCCCCCAAAGTGTAGACACACACTTGGGCTAACGATAAGGGCCGTGTTTATTAAATTGCATGTCATTTTCAAAGTGGAGCTATCAGCTTTTAAAGTGTGTATGTATTTGGGGGGGGGGGGAGGACACCCTCTATATTCCTACGTCATAGTAAAGAACACTTTGAAACTGAAAATTCCACATTATTTAATATCTGTATATGCTGACATTGAAGACCGTTTGTAATAAGGAAGAACAGATACAGCCATCATGCTTGTACTCGTTCAAGTTCAAGTCCCAAGATTCACAGTAAGAATTTTGGCTTTGATCAGAGGCCTTTACATTGGAAAACATTCCCTAGTCATAACCCCGTACAGAGTCGGCCTGTAGTGGTTGTGTACTCAGACATTGATGGCCTGCAATATAGACACAACGTTAAATGGTTTGTTTTAAATGTCCAATGGAGAAATGAACAAAATTGTGAGTTGTTGACTTGCTAAATATCGTTTTGAGTGGACTTTTGTTTTGTTTACAGAGTGATTACACCAGTATATTTAACACAGCAAGTAGGATGCTCTTTAAAAGGATAGTTTAAAGAGATAGGAGCTGGGCAGAGGAAGCGAGGCTAAGTATGTGGGAAGAGATTGAAGATAAAAGACGAAAAAATTAATGGATTTAAAAGGCAATCGTGCAAGAGCACAGACGTAGCTAAGGAACTTTTCCTTTTCAAATAAATGGAACGTAAAACTGCAGTGAAAAGTTTGTCTTTATTGGGAACGGTGCCAGATTAGAAGACAAAAGTGGCGTGGTTGAGCCTTGGCCTATGAAACGGGATCCATTCCCGTCAGGGCACACGCTTTGGTTGCAGGCTTGAGGCCCAGTAGGGGGCGTGCAGGAGGTAGCCGATCAATGATTCTCATCGATGATGTTTCTGTCTCCCTCTCCTTTCATCTCTAAAATCTATGAAAATATATTTTAAAAAAGAAGGCCAAAATAATGTAGAAATTAAAGCATTAAGCCCTAGCCTGTTCGGCTCAGTGGATAGAGCGTCCGCCTGTGGACCAAAGGGTCACAGGTTCAATTCTAATCAAAGGCCTGTACCTTGGTTGCAGGCTCCTCCCTGACCAGAGGCAACCAATCAATGTGTTCACATTGATGTTCCTGTCTTTCCCTTTCCTTTCTCTTCCACTCTCTCTAAAAATAAAAAATAAGAATAAATAAATTAAAGCATTAAGAGGAATGAGTATGTGAAATGTAGTAGAAAAAATTTCGAACCAATTGAGGATAAATGAGGATTGGTGAACAACAGTAGTGGAGCGATTACTCCAAAGCAGATAGGAAAAAAATATTGGTTAGTTAAAAACTTGACAAATTCTCTGAATTATCATTTCCTCATTTCTGTTAATACTAGGGGCCTGGTGCACAAAAATTTGTGCACTCGGGGTAGGAGGAGTCCCTCAGCCCAGCCTGTGCCCTCTCACAGTCTGGGACCCCTCAGTGGATGTCCTATGATGGCCCCAGTCTGCCAGGCGCCTTTTGTGTGTGTGTGTGTGTGTATGTGTGTGTTGCCACTGGGGACCTGCCCCCAGCCACATCTGAGGCTCGGAGCAGTCCTCCTGTGAGTGTCTACCTGCCGGGGGCCTGCCCCCAGGCACATCGTGGAGGCTTGGAGCAGGCACCCCCTCTATGTTGATCTCTCAGACTCTTGCCCTCCCCTGCATGTTGTTCTCTTTTTTGAGCTGTGACCAGGGCTGGGTGCTGCCTGCCTCCCAAGCTTGCCTACTGCCCATCTTCCTCCAGCCACCAGAAAGCAGGGAAAACCCCGCCTCGTGGTCAGGCCAGCCTTTTCCTGCTCC
>PVJC01034710.1:0-18655 GCA_004026665.1 Murina feae
ATTGTTTAAAAGACAAAAATCAGAAAGGTTAAAAAGTCTCCATTTTCCCAAGGCCATTTCCCTCACTTGTAAACACTATCTCTTTCAGACTTTTTATTTTATACTAGTGACCTGGTGCATGGGTTCGTGCACATTGAAAGGAAATTAATTAGAAGGTGGGCGGTGGGGTGGGACTGGGCAAGGTGGGCTGGACACACCCTGGAGCCAACCTCCCATGGTCCCTCCCTGACCGGACACACCTGGGGCGGCTCCAGGGCTCAAAGGGAATCTTCGGAGTGAGCAGGGTCCCTCCAGCAGGTGGGATCCCTCAACCTGGCCTGCGGGGGTCAGGCCAAATCCAGCAGTTTGACATCCCCCAAGGGACCCCAGAGTGCAAGAGGGCACTCTGCAAAATTGCTGTCGCTCAGCAGCTCCTGCATTGAGCATCTGCCCCCTGGTGGTCAGTGCGCATCATACCTACCGGCTGCATAGCCTTTCATATATACTGGTATACGTAAGTATATGGGGTGGGCAAAGTAGGTTTACAATTGTAATACAAACAACACAATAATACAAGAATAAAGTGTTTTTGCACACTCATAACTGTAAAGCTACTTGGCATTTATCTTACGCATTTCTATACAAATAGTTGTTCAGCCATTCACCATCTGGCAGAGGGCCTATTTTCCAAACCAAAAGTGGTTTTTATAAATCTCCGAATATCTATCAATGTAATAATTGATATGCTGAAGCTCTTTATTAACTTAATCTTTTGTCATATACACATACTGCAAATGTCTCCTCCCCTCTCAGCTTTGCTCAGGGTCTTTCACCCTGCAGTCGTTTCATGTTCCAAATGTGTTGCAATTTTTCCTTAGGTCTGATTTCTGGGGTTTAAATCTTTTTTAAAATATATTTTTATTGATTTCAGAGAGGGAGAGGGAGATATAAACAGCAATGATAAGAATCATTATCTGCTGCCTCCTGTACACCCCCTTACCAAGAACCAAGCCCACAACATGGGCATGCGCCCTGATCGGGAATAAAATCGTGACCTCCTGGTTCATAGGTTGATGCTCAACCACTGAGCCACGCCTTGGGTTTACATCTTGCTGAGGAAAATCTGCATCCCAAAATTATGATTTTCCTACATTTTAGCACTTATGCACTTTGGTTTTCTTAACCGTTCTCTTTAATCCACTTGAAATGTATCTCTGTGTATAGTGTGACGTAGGCAGGTACCCCAGTGTGGCTCTTCTGTCTCCAATTCACTTACAGGCTACTTCTTTACCCATTTAAAACTGCATTTTATCATATACCACATATCTACATATTATTCTTTTCTTTTGTTTCATTGATTTTTTTTTTTGATACAGTATTGTAGTTTTGTTTCTGGTAAAAAACAGTCAAATTTTCCTCATTGTTTATTTTTTCTTGATTACTTTGCATATGAATTTGAGTCACTTGAATGACATATATGGCTAACAATACCCTAATATCCATTACCCCCTTTCCTTTAATAGGATCCCTGCTTTTTAGCTGGAAACATGGGCATATAGAATTAATACAAACCCCAGCTTTCTTGGCAGGAGTGTTCCTGTTTTAAGCAATGGGATTAAAATAGAAATGTAGGTACAATTTCGGGCAACTGTTCTCAAATATAAGGGGTGTGACTGTTATTCTTCCTGTCCATTGGCCAGAATAGGCAGGCTCACTGGAGATCAGAGGTTTGGAAGCCAGAGTATCCATTTCTGATACCTGGAAGGGAACCACCAGCCCTATATTGCTCTCCTGAATTTTTATGACACTTCGACCTTATGTAAGCTACTGTTAGTTTTAACTTGCTCTCACAGCCAATATTAATTCTAAATAACAAAATCCCATTGGAATTGTAATTAATTTATGAATTCATTTTAAGTTAATTGATGTCTGGACAAAAATGAGTTTTTACAAACAGGAATACAGGATATTTTAGCTATTTATTCAGGCGTTTTATACCCTTCGCAAAAATGTAAGTTTTTTTTTCATAGGGATCTGTGCTTCCCCACTCACTCTTAGAGAGCATATAGTTCTTTACACAACAAATACCCCATGGCCAACAGCAATGGTAAGGTGTCATCAATTGTAAAATGCATTCCAATCCAAAGATAGTAAAATGTGGGGCAGGCGGAAACTAAGAATTGCTGAGAGCATACAGATTTTTATTGCAAATGGGAATTTTTAAATCACATTTCCAATTGTCTGATACCAGTCTATAGAAAGCTGCAAACTTGTATATGTTAAACTCTTAAACAAAAATACCTATCATTGCTAATAGTTTTCCAACCCTCTTGTATGTACTGCCTCCACAATCATACTGCCTACAATAATGGCTGTGTTGTCTCTCCCTAATATTTCTATTTCTTTGGGTTAAGTGACTATTGTATAGCCAAACAGGCTTGCTCTGACTTGAATGTGCACATTTGCTGAACATTTTTGGTAGATATCCTTAGCCAAGTGAAGTTTCTATTCCTAGCCTGACAAAACTGAAATCTGAAATATTAAATTTTAGAAAATGTTTTTCCAACATCAAGATTATCACATGATATTTTTCTAATTTAAAGTTATACTAATAGATTTCCAAGTGTACTGAGTTACATTAATTATGTTGTGTTCTTTGAGTAAACCCTACTTTGTCATGACAATTCTTTTGGATTTAGTTTGCTAATGTTTTTTCAATGATTTACATTTGTTCCTGAGGTATCTCTGTAGTTATCTTTGATGGACAATATTTTAAAATAAGGGGTATGCTAGCCTCAGAGACCAAATTGAGAGGTATTTCAGGTTTCTGTACATAACCTGGAACAGCTTAATTAAAAGTACTCAAAATTTCATAAATTTTTATTTTGCTTAAACATAAGCATTCTAAGAACATTTTATTTCTTTTATATAGCTGATTACAGTTGTATTAATCTTTTAATACTTTTATTAGACTTTTTGAATAAGGATAATTAATATTACATGTAATTAGTCATAATTACAATAATTAGTTTTACATGTTATCCTCATATAGTATATAAATCATTATCTTCAAAGAGATTTTAGAGGCTACTTTGTTCATATCTTGGAAAAAAAAATAATATTCACTTGTTAAGTTCTGGCTTATTGGTAACAGGATGCAGCCTGTATGATTTCTTTGTGGTCTACATCACAGTCATTTTCATATTTGAAAAGAAATACTCTATTAAAAGTTTGTTAACTGTATGATTCAAAACCAATGTCCTTAATTTTGAACTCTTCATCTGATAATTTCTGAAAGAGCTATGTTCAAATACTGAGCTCTGATTGCAAATGTGTGCCTTTTTTGTTGTCCACATTTTCATTACATAGTTTGGTGTCATATTATGCAGTTTTGAGTTAATTTCTGAGTCCTCCATGTGTCACAATTGCTAAAATACCTCTATTGTGCCCTCTCAAAATTAGTTTGACTCAACATAATTCCAAATTAAAAATAACTTTTGCTCATAACTTTAAAAAGTTTCTTCTAACACCCCAATGTACCGATGACAATTCTAAGATCGCTGTCACTCTTCCCCTTATAAGCAAATTGCTTTTTAGACATTTCAAGATTTTTCTCTTTATCCTGGGTTTACAGAAACTTTGTCAAAATTTATCTTAAAAGTGTATGTCTCCTTTTTTATTTTTCCTCAGTATTCAAGCCTTTTAATATGATGTCAGTCTTTCATCAGAATTTTGTCTCTATTATTTAATTTCTTTTCTTTACTTTTTCGTGTTCCATCTTCTGGAACTCATATGTACACAAACAATTCATTCACTCATTCATCAAAAATATTTATTGAACACCTACCATGCACCTGACATATGTAGGTTTTCAATGGTGAATTCGCTATACATGTGGCTCCTAACCTGAAGTTTAATTTTTTTAAAATATATTTTATTGATTTTTTACAGAGAGGAAGGGAGAAGGATAGAGAGTTAGAAACATGGATGAGAGAGAAACATCGATCAGCTGCCTCCTGCACACCTCCCACTGGGGATGTGCCTGCAACCCAGGTACATGCCCTTGGCTGGAATTGAACCTGGGACCCTTGAGTCCACAAGCTGACGCTCTATCCACTGAGCCAAACCAGTCAGGGCCTGAAGTTTCATTTTAAATGGATGGCATTTACCTGGATCTTCTATGTCTTTTAAATTTTCTCATACTTGCTGTTTGGTCTTATATTCTTACTAGGGGCCTGGTGCACAAAAATTTGTGCACTTGGGAGGTCCATCAGCCCGACCTGTGCCCTCTCACAGTCTGGGACCCCTCTGGGGATGTCCACCTGTTGTTGTGCCTGGTCCGCCTGGGTGAGGGACTAATGGCTGTTTGCAGGCTGACCAAGCCCCCCAGTGGGGACTCTCACCCCATTGGGGTGTGGCCAGCCTGGGTGATGGGCGCTTCAGGTTTTGGGCCCCTACTGGGGTACCTGGCCAGCCTGGGTGAGGGGCTGATGGCTGTTTGCAGGCTGGCCAAGCCCCCCAGTGGCGTCCCTCACACCACTGGGGTGTGGCTAGCCTGGGTAATGGGCTGAGGGGCGCTTTCAGGCTGCCCACAGTCCCTTCAGGTTTTGGGGCCCTACTGGGGTACCTGGCCAGCCTGGGTGAGGGACAGATGGCTGTTTGCAGGCTGGCTAAGCCCCCCTGGGGACCCTCGCCCCATTGGGGTATGGCTAGCATGGGTGATGGCTGAGGGGCACTTTCAGACTTTCAGGCTGCACACAGCTCCCATTGACCTAATGTCCCAGTAAAGCTGGCTGGAAGCAGGTTCCTGGGGTTTGTTTATCTTCTATAATTGATACACTGTTCCTTTAAGCCGGGGCCTAGGCAAGTAACAAAACCTCCTCTCTGCTTCAGCTCTGGCTTCTAGAATGAAACAATGTTTCCCTTAGAAGTCAGGCCCGGACTGCCGTTTGCTTCAGCTCCTGAGAATTCTATCATTGAGACATTGTTGCAAATATGTTGTTCCCTGAATCGGAGAGAAGCTCAGGCAGCCCGAAAACAGTTTCACTCCTGCTGCAAGGGACACTGCCTGTTTACTCAGCTCCCTGAGTGCCGGCCTCCATGTTGGCTGGGCTAATTTGCATACAGTCGCTCTGATTGGCTGGTGGGCATGGCTTAGGCGTCCCAAAGGGATGGCCAATTTGCATATTATGCTTTTATTATATAGGATAAGATTCTGAAAGTATCCTTCAGCTCAAAATTCTAGCTCAGTAATTTGGTTTTTGGACATGTTTTATTCAACAATTAGCCTAAAGTATTTTTATTTTATCCAATTCTTTTTATTTCTAAGATATGAACATAGTAACCTCTAAAATCTCTTTGAAGATAGTATGATTTATACTATATGATAACATGTAAAATTAATTACTGTAATTATGACTAATTATCCATATAATACTAATTATCCTTACTCTATCCTTACTCAAAAAGTTCTTTTTCTTGCCTTTTTCTTCAGGAATTATTTAAGTTCACTGCCTATCTTTCATGTGGCTCTTTTCCTTAATGTTTATTGCTTCTGGGTTGCCTATCTCTATTGGTAAATGAGAACCTTGGGGATCAGTAAATTTTTTCTGTAAAGGGACAGTTAGTATCTTAAGCTTTGACAGGCACATTAGGAATCTGTCATATATTCTTTGTTTTTTACAACCCTTTAAAAATATAAAATCCATACAGAAACAGGCAGTGGGAAGCACACAGATGGTGGTCAGCCAATTACTAGATTTTTTCAATACTGTTTTCTGAAGTTTTTCTCAGCTTGAGTGAAATTCCCTAACAGATTTTGATCACAAGGACCATCATTTTAAGTGTATGAGGAAGAGCAGTCAGTAGGAAAAATGGGAACTAGACAGCCACCAGGTTTTTCTTTGCCTGCTTTCCAAGCATTAGGAATGGAAGCTCCTTGTAGTACCCCAAGGACACCTACGGCATTGCCACACTTTGAGGGCCTCCACACATGCTTAGGGAAACTACTACGGTTTCCCCGAAAGCAAGACAGTGTCTTATATTAACTTTTGCTCCCAAAGATGTGCTAGGTCTTATTCTCAGGTGATGTCTTATTTTTCCATGAAGAAGAATATGGTCCACATTTATTATTGAACAACAAAAAAAAGGAAATTACCTGTGTGTCCACACAATGTGCCCAACTCCTGCTCCGCGCGACTCACTGTCATCAGGGCAGAGCAAGCAGCAGGTGGCAGCTTGTCCTGGCAGTGGCACGGGCTCTCTGATTTTAAGAGACCTCACACTTCCTGTCTGCTCTGGCTACGCTGCGGCCAAGTGAGCTGCGTGGAGGCGCCTGTCACTAGGGTCCAGAGTCCAGAATTACGGTAGCTTTGGGGGGCCTTATTATCGGGGAGACTTTATGTTGGGGGGCTTATTATCAGGGAAGCCTTATGTTTGGGGGAGGACTTATTATTGGAGAAGTCTTATTTTCGGGGGGATGCCTTACATTTCAGCGAGAGGCAAACTGTAGTAGGTCTTATTTTCAGGGGATGTCTTACTTTCAGGGGAAACAGGATATATCAGGAGTCTCACTCTATTTGGCAAACACCAAGCTGTGTTATTGCTTTAACTTAGAGGAATATTATGGATCAACAACGCCGAGCCAGGGACTGACATAACTACTCAGTTCTTAAAATGTGGCTTATCAAACTGCAGCCACCACTCTCATAGCTCCTCTAAAATGGAAAAAATTCCTTAATTTTCATCTGCTTGCGCCTGTGGTTCTCTGTTTGACTAAGATCTGGTTCCTTGGTTTATATTTTCCAGAAATGCTACACAGCAACCTTGTTGTCTTTCTACTGCGGTTAAGAATTGCCTTCATTGCTATTATTTTCTCATTATATTTCTTCTGTGATTTTAACAGAACTTTAGATTCATGGCTTGAATCCAGTATGCCCTTTTGATCTAGAACTTGCCACATTCCTCACTAAGCTCCTGTAATTCCCTTCCACACTCGCAGTCACCAGGGAGGCTATCTCCTGTCACCATCAACACTACCTCACCTGACCACTAATATACAACTTTTTTAGAAAAAAATTTAAACAACAACAAAAAAAGAAAAATCAGAAGGGAAATGAAATTGGAGACTAGTATGACTGTTTCCAAAAAGTCCTCAAAGAGTACAGCACAGACTGAATCCACCACTGCCAAGACTCCCTGACTGCACACCAAACAGAGACCCAGCTATAGGGCTGTAACTCTCAAAGACAAACTGCTGATTTATAACATGAACTGTAACTGCCACATGGACTAAAACACTGTCAGCATGACTACACCATTTTCTGTCCATCAGCAGAACTCTGATGGATATCAAACTGTAACAAAAAGTTTTATCATTAAGGCCTCTGAATGTACACTCAAAAATGGTTAAAGGGATAAATTTCACATCTCCATAAAAAGTCTGTATTCAAAATAAAAATCTGGTAGGCAAAGCAAAAGTTAAATTATGTAAGTCTGATAATAATGAGATAACCTCTACAATAACAATAAACTTGTCAATAAAAACAGAATTCTCAAATACGTTTGAACATGCACTATCAACACGTGTCTTTGTAGTTTTTTCTATATGTCCATGGCTTTGGTATACAATTTTCTGTAGATATTTTCAGTTATTCCACCTCATTATTAAAAAAGATTAGAGGTTTTTAAGTTATTATGTTATACTATTATAAACCACAGTCAATCTAAACTAATAAAAGCGAAATAGTAAAATTAACCGTTTCTTTGGGATGCCCAACAGCCAATCAGAGCAATGGTATGCAAATTAGCCCAGCCAAGATGGCGGAGGCCCAGGCTGGTAATGGAGCAATTGTGCTGGTGCACGCAGAGGCCAGGCCTCCCCCCTTGCATGCTCCGGCAGTCGGTTCCGGACAGTGGTGGGGGCTGCAGGGCCAGGCGGCCTCCCAGGCTCCCGGTTCTGCAGCCAGGGTTGGCAATAGAGAGATGGGGCTGGGAATAGAGAGATTGCGCTGGCCCACGCACAGGTGGAGGCCTGGCCTCCGCCTGTGTGTGCCCTGGAAGTCGATTCAGGGCAGTGGCGGTTGGCAGCAGGGCCAGGAGCTGGCTGCCCAGGCCCCGGCCCTGCAGCCTGGGCCTGGGAATAGAGCGATCGCGCCAGTGGTTGGTTCTGGGTGGCCTTGGGTGGGAGCCGGCCCGGCCCTTGGCTGGCAATAGAGCAATCGTGCCCACGGTGGTTCCAGACAGCGGTGAGCAGCCACAAGCCCAGGAGCTGGCAGCCCAGCCCGGCCCTGCGAGGCCTGGGAATAGAGCAATTGGGCCCACGCGACCTCAGAGGCTCAGTGGTGGGTACCCCCTCAGGGTCATGCCCAAGTATCCTCTGCCCCCGCGCAGAGCCTCTGCCACAGGTCTAGCCACCTGCCTCCACCCTGGGGGCCTCCATGGGGCATGTGTGAGCGTGTGCCTGGCTCCACCCCTGTGTGTCCGCTCAGCAGCATGGCCCCCCCAAGGGACCATGCACCAGCGTCCACCCCCTGGCCTGCCACCCAGCTCTGCACCAGGTGTGTCCCCTCAGTGGTGGAGGCCCACCAGGTATGTGTGATGGTAGGCCACCCGGCTGGAAACGTCCACGCCTGTACTCACCAGCCATCCCACCCCCCAGTGCATGAGCCCTGAGGGGGCTGTGGC
This sequence comes from Murina feae, assembly GCA_004026665.1. Lineage (NCBI taxonomy): Eukaryota > Metazoa > Chordata > Mammalia > Chiroptera > Vespertilionidae > Murina > Murina feae. Next base: position 8,665 of record PVJC01034710.1, read on the forward strand.
CAGCCTGAAAACAGCCCTCAGCCCCTTACCCAGACTGGCCATACATGCCAGCAGGTGGACATCCCTCCCCCAGGGGTCCCAGACTATGAGAGGGCACAGGCCAGGATGAGGGTCCCCCTCCTCCCCTCGCCGAGTGCACAAATTTTTGTGCACCGGGCCCCTAGTATAAAATATAAATAAGTATATTTATAATAATGTGGCAACATACATATAGTCATGTTATAGTCAAACCTTGGAAACTCTAGGAACCATTGTCTCCTGAAGCAAGATTTAAATTCAAATGTTTAAGGGAACAGGCAGTTAATACAAATAAGACTGAGATGTGAGGCAGGAGAAGCAGACAGGAACAAACACATAGAGCCAGGGATGCCACACTGTAAAGTATTTCAAGTAGGGTGATGACACAACCCAGGGAGCTTGTTACATGATTAAAGTACTAATCCTACTATTATGACTTCACAAAATGGTTGTGAGAATTAAATAATCTAATGGGAATAGAACAAAAAATAAAAACAAGGTCCAGTTTTCTGATTCCCAGAGATCAGCTACAGGTCATTCCAATGCTCCAAAGTCCTCATGAAATATTATGGAGACTCCTCCTATGCCTGATCACTAAAAGGCAGAAGTTCTGGCTTTGATATGGAAGAGTTGTAGGCACTAGAAATTTGTTTCAGAGCCTTATAAATATTATCAAAATGCATCATTGATCACTACTATCAGAAACACCTGGGAAACTTATTAAAAATACATCACCTACAAAGAATATGATCAAGTACATTGAATATGTAGATGACTCCAAATCCTCACTTTAAAAAAAAAAAACTTAACTGTTCCCTTTTATTTCCTCAGAAAAGCCTTTTCCAATATTGAAGGTGACCTGAAGGATAAAGAGTCCACCAAGGAGAGCTGACCAGCATAGGATACAGAGAGTTCAAAGATCTGGAGATAGGGAAGAGCTTCATTAAAAAAAAATAACTGAAAGCCATTATGGCTGGTGAGAAGAACAGTATGATAAAAGCTGGAAAGCTAGGCCAGGCCTGACTGCCATGATAAGGAATTTGGATTGTACAGGTACAAAATGAAGCTGATGGCCAGCATAATCTGAATTACATTTTAAAATGATCATACTTCTGTGTGCAAAACTGAGTCTAGCCCTATCTCTCATTCTAAAACATTTACTTAGAAGTTGTTATACAAGATTCTTTCCAAGAGTTTCTTTCAAAAAACAAAATCCTACTTAGAAACAAAAGAACCTTCTAACTCTAAGAGATCTATTCTCCTTTTAACTTAGCCTTTCCACAAATATTTTTTTAAAAAGGAGAAATGAAAGGATTGATCAAATCCTAGTAACCTTAAAATACCAACTTCGGAGCAAAAAGACTTTCTTTCTGAAGCCATTAAAAGTACATACAGACTCCTACTAGATAGGCTCCAAATTTCTCCCATCTTCACTAACCTTTCTTAGCTCCAAAGCCCTGTTAGTGAATATAAATGCCCATTGTATTTTCCCAGCTGAAAGATAAGCGAATCTAGCTCACAAGAACAAATTCATAGTCGCCTTAATTTAAAAAAACCTCTTTAGCCCAGCCAATGTGGCTCAGTGGATTGAGTGTCGATCCATGCACCAAGAGATCACTGGTTAAATTTTCACTCAAGGCACATGCGGGCTCCATCCCCAAAAGGGGGCATGCATGAGGCAGCCAAGCGATGCTTCACATTAATGATTCTGTATCTCCCTTTCTCTCTCTCTCTCTCTCTCTCAAATCAATAAAAACTTATAAAAAAAAACTTTTTAAATCCATATAAAAGCTTTAACTGTATGAAAAGAGTGAAATTCTACAAATGCCCAATCATCCATTTAATGCCTTGATATTAGTTAATACACCCTTGTCCTCATCCTTTCGGTGCCTCCAATTTTGAGAAGCTAATTTCCTTGAAAGAGAACCCCTCTCAAAGATGCCAGAGTAAAGATCCAAAGAGAGAGCTGTTTTTCAGTGATATAAATGGTCACTTGAAAACAGATCACCTACCAATCTCGTCTTCTCCTTCAGAGTATACAAGAGGCACAATGCACGAAATTCGTGCAAGGAGTTCGGCCCCCACAGCCCTGGCTTTGTCCAGAGAGTCGTTCAGCTGTCCGGTCTAATTAGCATATTACGCTTTTATTATTAGAGTACATATGCATATGGCTTACAAAAAGTAAAAAGAGGAGAGAAATATTCAAGAGAAATAATTCTTTTTTTAAAAAAGTGATAGTTTGCTTCTTGGTTCTTCAACCAAATACTGACATGACAAAATAACTAACACAATTATGAAAACTTACTTGTATTCAAGTGTATTTTCAAAAAGACTTCAAGATTTGACACAGGCACCAAGAAATGAAATTAATTAAAGCAAGTATAAATAGGTAAGTTATAGACTGACCTCTACTTGAAATATTAAAAAATATTCAGTAATAAGTTTTGAAATATGATTGAGGTAAATTTTTTCTATAATTCAAGTCTTCTCAATCATCTTAAAATACCTGTGAGCTGAACTCATGCATTAGACAAATCCTGATTTTAAATACTCATCTAACTGCTGAACTGTTTTATGTAAAATTGCTAATCCAGGTAGAGTTTTTGTAAAAAACATTTTATTACTACAAAGGAAAACATGGTCACAAAAAGCCTTGAAGCGTATCTTAACGCAAATTACTATGCAATGTTCAATGCAGTAAAAAAATACACAGAGCACAAAATACTTGCCCAATTAATCTCTTCCAGGGTAAGTATTCAAAACATTAATGCACACTTGAATATATACTCCCAAGAGCAGCATTTAAGTTCAAATGATTAGAATAGGTATACTAACAATACATATCCATTATACTAACACCAATAAAGTAAAAAAAATTAAGCTTACAAATTATACAAACAACTTATCGAATCTAAGTTGGGTAACTATAAAAACTAAACTAATACCTTCATTTTATTTAAACAAATGCCAAACATTTAGAAATTATATAAAATAAAATTTTAATGTGTGGAATGCATGCAACATGGGTGTTAACTCTCATATTTAAAACTATTAAAATTCTTACCCTTTTCCACATTAGGACAGAAATTTAAAGCTTCTTTTATATCTAATACCTTATATTTAATTTTCTTCTGGTTGGTCAGCAGGGAGGCTTACATGCTCTTCCTTTGCTGCTTCTTCCTCTCCTTCCCCCACTCCTGCTCCTTCCCCTGTCCCCTCTATGTCCCCAACTCCCTCAATTCCTTCACCTTCTGCTTCTTGTACCCCCTTCACTTCCTCCGCACGCTCTCCTTCCTCAGCACGCTCTCCTTCCTCTACACGCTCTGTTTCCTCTACTTGCTCTGTTTCCTCTACACCCTCTACTTCCTCTACTCCAACTACTTCCTCTACTCCCTCCACTTCCCCCACTTCCTCCTCTTCTTCCTCTTCTTCCTCCTCTTCAATATGTTCACCAATCTTTTCTTCCTCCTCTTCATCGCCTTCTATTTGCTGATCTTGAGAATGATCTTGAATTTTAAAAGGATTCTCACCCTAAAAACATGAGAAATAGCTTTTAAAGTTAGCACATTTTATATCTGAAATTTTTATATGCTTTATCACCAAATGCTTTTAAAATCTTTTATTTTAACACTAGAGGCCCAGTGCACGAAATCATGCACGGGTGGGGTCCAGCCAGCATGGCCCCATTTGGGGTGGATCAGGGCTGGACCTGTTGGGAGTAGGAGACAGCAGGAGGTTGGTCAGCCAGCCCACCCTGAGCAGGCCTCATCAGGGTTGGGCCAGCCATGGGGAGGGGCCATGGGCGATTGGCCAATGGGCCCCACCCCCAATTGGGGTGGGGGGGCTGGTTGGGGTCTGGGCCAGGTGTGGGGAGGGGCTGTGGGCAATTGGCTGACGGGTCCATGCCTGAATAGGGTGAGGGGGCTGATCAGGGCCAGCAGCCTGGGGAAGGGGCCATGGATGGTTGGGCAGCCAGCCTGCTGATCGGAGTAGGGGAGCCAATCAGGGCAGAGCTAGCTGGGGGGAGAGACCACAGGCTGATCAGGGTGGTAGGGGCCCATCAGGGGTGGGGCTGGTTGGGGGGAGGGGCTACAAGATGTTGGCTGGCCAACCCCGTCCCCTATCGGGGTAGTGGGGGTGATCAGGAGCTGGGCCAGGGGAAGGGGCTGCAGGAGGTGGGCTGACCAGCCCCACCCCCTATTGGGGTGGGAGGGTGATCAAGGGTGCAGCCAAGGGGGAAGGGCTACAAGCCAATCGGGGTGGGGCAGGTGATCAAGGGCAGGGCCAGCCAGGGGGAAGGGCTGTGGGGGGGTGGGGGGTTGGCTGCCCTTGATCAGTATGAAAGAGGCCAATCAGGGGCGAGGCTGGCCTGGGGGAGGTTGGCCGGTCAGCCCTCCCCCTGCATGAGCCAGTCCACTGGCCACAGTGGACATCACAGTGACCGGTTATTCTAGTCGTTACAGTGTTCTGGTCGCTGGCTTTTCATATATATAGATAGAAGATAGATGAAAAATCCCACTAAATATCTGTTGAGTACCTATTCATGCCAAATTGAGTATATACATTACTGAAGTCATTACTTTATACTCATAAACTGGAAGGCTTAAAGGCCCTATTTTCTTAACTGAATTTCTAAAATTTTATACGTGTGTAGAACAAAGACAAATATGTAGGTTTTTGTAGAAACTAAGTAGATGAAGTAAAATATCTAACTTCTGCACTAGTTAGTTTGGCTTAATGGAGAGAGTGTTGGCCTACATACTGAAGGGTTCTGGGTTCAATTCTGGTCAAGGACACATGCCCAGATTATGGGCTCATCCCCAGTAGGGGATCCACAAGAGGCAGCCAATCAATGATTCTCTCTCATCTCACACACTCTCTCTCCCTTCCTCTCTGAAATCAATAAAAATAAGATATTTATTTTTAAGTAAGATATTTTTAAGATATTTATCTTCTACTTAATTTTACCAGTAGTCAATGTACTGCTGAATGTGGTGCTGTATGGTTGCAGAATATCTTTAAAAACTCAAATGAGCCTGAGTGATGCTCAGTAGGTTGAGCATCGTCCCATGCACCAAGAGTTACCAGTTCAGCTCCCAGTCAAGACATATACCCAGGTTGTGGACTCCATCCCCAGTAGGGGGAGTGCAGGAGGCAGTTATCAATATTTCTCATTAATGTTTCTATCTCTCTTCCTCTCCCTTCAAAAATGAATAAAAACATATTTAAAAAGAAAGCAGTAAGTTTATATAGCTTAAAATGTTTTTAAAAATGCAAATGAAAATAATGTACCTAATTTTTCTTAAAAAAAAAATAGATAAATCTTCAATTCACAAAACATTCATAAACACAAATCATTCATAAAAAAATTTCAATATTTTTATTTAAGTAACTGATGTGCTGGTTAGTGTGGCTCAATTGGTTGAATGTTGCCCCATGTACCAAAAGGTCTCTTGTTTGATTCCTGGTCAGGACACATGCCCAGGTTGCTAGCTCTATCCCCAGTAGGTGGCGTACCGAGGGTAGCTGATTAATGCGTCTCTCTTACATGGATATTTCTCTCTCCCTCCCTGTACCTTTCTCTCTCTCTAAAGTCAATTAAATAAATACTTGCATTATGTATCTGAATTCTCAAAAATTGGACCACATCAGAAGGCTATGTTAATATAGCAGGAATGAAGAGGCAATAAAGGTTTTTATAAGACCAGTGATACATGTTAAGATAAACCAGGTAAGAATGTGCAGGATAAGCTGGAACAGCAAGAAAAGAAATACTAGTGAGAAGGCTACCCTAAGAGCTCAGAAGAAAAGTATAAAATATATTGTGGTACCAGTAACAGAATAGTTAAAATAGGATGAGGAAGAAAAAGAAGCAGGTATATGCTACACATAATTAGAATTTCAGGTGTGTAAATGACTAAAAGGCAGCTATAAATTTGCAATTCAGAAGAGAGTTCAAAGTGAGATGTTTAGATTTGTGAATTGCTTGCACAGAGTAAGTGGTGAAGCCAAGGTTTTAAATAGGATAATGCAGGGGTGGTCTGGGGGAGAAAGTAGAAAAAAAGCTCAGAGGGACAACCAAGATGGCAGCATCTTGCTGCTGTGCACAACCACATTAAAACTGTAACTAAAAGACAAAACAAGTATCATCCAGAACCACAGGAAGGCTAGCTGAATGGAAATTCTACAACTAGAAGGAAAGAGAAAAGCACACTGAGTCCAGTAGGAGGTGCAGAGGTGCTAAAGTGTGGAGGTATGGTGAGTGCAAAAAGGGCTGGCAGCAGGGTATGCTGTTGTTGTTTTTTCAATTGGGAGGGAGATACAAGCTCCCGACTGCTCAGAACTCCATTTCTGGGTGAGAATTTAGAGATCCAGACTCACACGGAGAGAAACTATACTGCCTGCCATCAGACCGAAATGTGAAGGTGGATTTCTCGCAGAGGTGCTTGCAGCGTTCACTGTTCCTGCAAGGGGCCACGGGACACAGACCCCGGGACCTCTCTGAGGCAGAGCAGACTGGTCCATCGCAGTTTGCTCCACCCTGGTGATTCCAAGACCCCGCCCCACAATTTACAACCCCACCCAAACTGTGTGCAGAGGCTTTTGCATACAAATTGCCTGGCCTTCCTCTGCCTAATAACCTAGTCAGAGAACCCCAGAGCTTCCAAAAGAAGGCCCAAGACTTGTCAGCAGGCTGCATTAATTCACAGCTGTGCCTCAAAGATCTCCAAACCCCAAACAAAGAGGAGGAATCTGCAGATCTTTCTGTAGCTCCTGCTGGGTGGCCTCAGGCAATGGCTGACTTTGCACCTCCTTAGAGATCCAAGAACCAGTGTACCCAGTGGTCCCAGTGAGACTATCCAGATTACAACTCTTCACATCCATAAGAGACACACTCAGGGGGCAGACTCAGTAAGTGCCAAAGCCCCAATGAAGTAAGTCCTGTCCCATAAGGGTATCTCCAGCACAGAAGTTCTCTCACTGTAGACAAAACTGGTCCACACAGCCAGTTGACTTGGAGGTCAATTCCTCCCAGTGATACCAACAGCAATCAAGGCTTAACTACAACAAAACTATGTACACAGCCTACAAAGCGTTGTACCAGGAGTGTCTACCTTAGATAATTAGGGAGGCTGAGCCACTGGGCCCTATAGGACTCCTAGCACACAAAGCCACTCTATCAACACAGGGAAGCAGCCAAAATGCGGAAACAAAGAAACAGGTTACAATTGAAAGAAATGGAGAAAAGCAAACTACTGGATATAGAGTTCAAAACCATGGTTATAAGGTTACTAAAGAATCTGCTAGAAACCTCCAAGAAATATAGTGGGACCCTCAAGGATATGAAAAAGGACCAATTAGAAATTAAGCATATACACTGACTGAAATAAAGAATAATATACAGAGATGCAACAGCAGACTAGAGAATCCCAAGAATCAAGTCAAAGATCTGAAATATGAAGAAGCAAAAAACCCAACCAGAAAAGAAAAAGGAAAAAAGAATACAAAAATATGAAGACAGTGCAAGGAGCCTCTGGAACAACTTCAAGCATACCAACATTCGAATTATGGGGGTGCCAAAAAAAGAAAGACAGCAAGATATTGAAAACCTATTTGAAGAAATAATGACAGAAAACTTCCCCCATCTGGTGGAAGAAATAGACTTACAAGTCCAGGAAGTGAGAACCCCAAGCAAAAGGAATCCAAAGAGGACCACATCAAGACAAATCATAATTGAATTGCCAAGGGCAAAAGACAAAGATAGAATCTTAAAAGCAGCAAGAGAAAAATAGTTACCTACAAAAGAGTATCCATATGACTGTCAGCTGATTTCTCAACAGAAACTATGCAGGCCAGAAGGGAGTGGCAAGAAATATTCAAAGTGATGAATAGCAAGGACCTTCAACCAGGATTACTCTATCCAGCAAAGTTATATAGAATTGAAGGTCAGATAAAGAGCTTCACAAATAAAAAGCTAAAGGAGTTCATCACTACCAAACCAGTATTATATGAAATGCTGAACGGTATTCTTTAAGAAGACAAAGAAGAAGAAAAAGGTAAAGATAAAAACTATGAACAAAGTGACAACAAATACACATCTATCAACAAGTGAACCTAAAAATCAAGTGAATAAAAAATCTGATGAACAGAATAAACTGATGAATAGAATAGAATCAGGGGCACAGAAAGGGAGTGGACTGACAATTCTTGGGGGGAAAGGAGTGTGGGGTGTGAGGGAAGAGACTGGACAAAAATCTTACGCCTATGGATGAGGACAACAGTGGGAGGGGGTAAGAGCCGGGGTGGGGGTGTCGGAACTGGGTGGAGGGGAGCTATGGGGTGAAAAAGAGGAGCACTGTAATAATCTGAACAAAAAAGATTAAAAAAAAGAAAAAAAGCTCCAAGAATAAAACCCTTTGAAAATGCCTATTCTTGAGGGTAAAAGTTAGAAAAGGAACACTGTGCCATTTATGGTTAGCTTTATTAACTCTGTCTTGCTAAAAATATCATGAAATTGTTTGCCACATTTTTACTGTAGTTCACAAAATTTTACCTATTACCTATCAATATAATATGCTTCCCATAGTGACTGCTTCAAAACTGTTCTACTCGTCAAATAGCCAGATTTTATCCTCACTCCCCTCACTTCCTATATTCTTATTTCTTTCTTCTTTTAGGGTGATTGAGACCATTAGATGTGAACTCTACAGTTCTCTCTTCTCTGCCTTAATCTTTCCCTCACCTTTTTTGTTATCTGTGAGGGAAAAGACACTTTTTTACCCTTCATGTGTGACTGGTAAGAGGCATAAGAACAGATGAGTAAGGAGTTTTACAATGGCAGCACTGCATTATTACAAAAGCTGACCATGTGCCCAGGCCAAAGAGTGAAGAGAACAAGAGGACACAATTGGAGAATTGAAAGAAACTGATGAACTGATATCTTCATGAGGTAAAGATTTTAAAGGGTATTCTGTCAGACTGAGAGCACTTGGAAGTAAGACTTTTAAGCCACGTCCAGAGCTGACTACAAACAGAGCATATTCTGGGGAATGACAACCGGAAATAGACAGAAATGCAGAACAAAGGGAAATCATTAATGAGACATCAGTGTTTCTTGAATTTTAATGCAAATGAATCAACTGAAATCTTGTTAAAATGAAGACCCTTATTCAATAGGCCTGGGCATTAACTAAAAATAAAACTGCGTCTCTAATTAGCTCCCAGGTAAAGCCAATATTGATGGTCCATGGATCACATTCAGAGTAAAGGATCTTGAGTTCTCCTTAGTTCAGGTACTTTCTCCAAAGTAGGTCCATGAGTAAGACACCCCACCAGTGATGTCTCTTTTCCCATGAGCTAATTCTAAAGTGAAGCTTGAAAACCCTATGTAGAAATCCTAATTTGTATTCTCTCTTTAAAAAGTATTTTCATACATCAATAGAAGCCATTAACGTCTTAAGAGTTTATGATATAGCAAGGATAAAAATCTAATTTTTCCTAATTTAGCTCCTATCTTTTTGATGCCATATGTCCCAAAAACTTGGATTTCAATTAGTGCTACATGTGCTTTTTAAAAGTGGTGTCAAAAATGTAGTAAAGCCCAGACCAAATAATTTAGTTGATTAGAGCATCATCCCAAAACACCAATGTTGCTGGTTTGATCCCTAGTCAGGGCACATACTAGAATCAACTAATGAATGCATAAATAAGTGGAACAACAACATTGATGTTTCTCTCTTAAAAAAAACAACAATAAAAATAAAAGAATGTAGTAAATAATGACAAATACGGTTGACAAATCTGAAAATAAGCCCCTACAGAATAAACCAAAAGAATTGAGATTTATTCAACTTGGAAGGCACTTAGCGGAAGGATAACTTAATGGTTATTAAGCATTGTAAACCTTGAGAAAAAAACAACTACCAAGAAGGGCTTCTGGTGGCTAACTGAGCTCAAATTAAAAAAAAAAAAA
>PVJC01034711.1:0-18806 GCA_004026665.1 Murina feae
TAAAAACTATGAACAACAAAGGGACAACAAATACCTATCAACCAGGAAATATAACAATTAAGTCAATAGAAATATCTGATGAACAGAATAAACTGGTGAATAGAATAGAAGTAAGGGCATAGAAAGGGAATGGACTGACAATTCTCAGGGGGAAGGGGACATGAGGGGTACGGAAAGAGACTGGACAAAAATCTTACATCTATGGACGAAGACAGGGGTGGGGGTAAGGGCACAGGGTGGAGGGGGGAACCAGGTGGAGGGGAGCTATGGGGGTTTAAAAAAAAAAGGAACATCTGTAATAATCTGAACAATAAAGATTTATTAAAAAAAAAGATTATTGTGTCTTTATTCATGCGGGATATTAGTTTTTATTTCCTTTATATACAATGCACTTGTCAGTTTTATTATCATAAAATAAATTGGAAAGTGTCCCTTATTCTATTTTTGAAAGCACTTGCAGATGATTTGAGTTATTATTTTCTTTAATGTCTGATGATTTTTTAAAATTTGCATTTCTATGAGAACCAATGTTAAGGACATTTCTATGCTTTTGTGATTTGTTCAAGTCTTGGGGTTGTTTCTCCTAATACACTGATTTGTAGGAGTTCTTTATATGATATAGATTTGAGTATTTTTGTCATGTATGTATTGCAAATGTGTTTTTTTTTAATTATGTGCTTTGCTGATTTGTGGGTTTTTTTAAGTAAGGCAATTCATTAAGTCCAATTTATTATTTTTTCCCTTAACTGTTAGCATTTGTCTGAAAAATATTTGGTAAACCCAGAATGACAAACATAGGGTTCTGTTCTCATCAAGTTTTATGGTTCTAGCTTATACATTTAGATCTAATATAATTTAGATCTATATTATATCCATTTTGAGTAAAGAAAAGTTTAACTTTATTTTTACCTAGTATACCTTTATTATTTATATTTGATTTCTTTATTTTTAATTTTTATTGAATTTATTGGGCTGACTGTCCTAGTTGACCCCAATATTCTTATCTAATAAGAGGAATATGCAAATTAGGCATCACTCCATCACAAAGATGGCCACCCCCATGGCCACAAGATTGCAGCACACATAGCTACATCCCTCCTATCTAATAAAAGAGTAATATGCAAATTAGATATCACTCCATCACAAATATGGCCACCCCCATGGCCACAAGATGGCGATGCCCATAGCCACATCCCTCCTACCTAATGAAAGAGTAATATGCAAATTAGGCATCACTCCATCACAAACATGGCTGCCCCCATGGCCATAAGATGGTGGTGCCCATAGCCACAAGATGGCAGTGCCCAGTCCAGCTCAGCCCCGCCACTGAAGTGGTCAGGCCTGTTAGCCACACAGGTGGTGGGGGAGGCGGGGGACCCAAGGGGCAGAACAGGCAATCAGAGGGGGCTGGGGATCCCCTGCCCAGGCCAGAGGTCTTCGCCAGAGGCCTCAGGCATGGGCAAGGGCAGAGCTGGGGATCAGAGGGGGCAGGGCCAGAGCCGGTGATCAGAGGGGTATGAGGGTGCCTTACCCAGGCTTAAGGCCTGGGCCAGAGACCTCAGGCCTGGGCAGGGAAAGGCTGTAGATTGCAGGGGCCTGGGCTCTGCAGAGCCAGCGATTAGAGGGCAGGGACGAAGTCTGTGATCATAAGGGTCTGGGCACCAGTGGATCTGGCAAAGCAGAGGTCTGGAAGTCCCCTGCCCAGGCCTTGAGCCTTGGCCAGAGGCTGCAGTAGAGCAGGGATGGAGCCCACGATCTCAGGGACTAGGCAGGGGCAGAGCCAGCAATCAGAGGGGCTTGGGAGTGCACTGCCTAGTTCTGTAGTCTTGGCCAGAGGCTGCAGTGGGGTAGGGGTGGAGCCAGCAATCTCAGGGCTTGGGTAGGGGCACAGCCAGTGATCAGAGGGAAAGGTACAGAGCCTGCAATTGCAGGGGTCTGGGCACAGGTGGAGCCAGCAATGCAGGGGTCTGGGGATCCTCTACTCAGGCCTGCAGCCTCAGGCTGGGTTGTTCAGTTGATTAGAGCATCGTCTCATACACCAAAAGGTTGCAGGTTTAATTTTCCATCAGGGCACACACCTAGTACGAGTTTGATTCATCCATCAGGAAACATACAGGAAGCAACTGATTGATGCTTCCACATATCAGCAAATGAATTCCACAGTCTTTTCTCTTAACCAAAATACTACACTGTCTTTTATGTATATGATAAGTAGTGTTGCAGAAAGACCACAAAAACTAAGCGATGCTTTGAAGAGGTGGAGAAATCACAGCTTTAATACACGCGCAGACTCAGGGATTAATCCAAATCAGAGTGGGGGTAGCACTCAAGAACCTTGCTTTATAGGTGCCCCTCGAGTTCATTGATTTGCAAATATACTCCCTCCCCCCAAGGCCCTGAAGGGAGAATTCTTTTCATCTACCCTCCCTCCAGATACAGGGCACAAAAACAAGGCTCCCTCGCCTTACCTACCAGGGGACAGGGCTTTGTTTGGTTTAATGGCCTTGCAGAACCAGCCTTCCTCCTCAGTAGTATGTAGTATGCTATGAGGTGAATTGTACCCCCTTCAAATTCTATATGTTGAAATCCCAATCCCCTTTACCTTAGAATTTAACAGGAACTTTACAAAGGTGATTAAAGTGAAAATGAGGTCATATGAGTAGGCCTTATTCTAATATGACTAGTGTCCATATAAGAAGAAGAAATTTGAACACAGCTACTGACAGAAGGAAAACAACATGAATATATAAGGAGAAAATGGCCATCTATAAGGCAAAGAGACATCCTTCCCTCATGCACCCTCACAAGAACCAAACTTAACAACATCCTCACCTCAAATCTAGCCTCCAGAACTGTGAAAACATACATTTCTGTTGTTTACCTTCCAGTCTATGGTGCCTTATTATGGCAGCCCTTACAAACTAATATGACAGTATAAACTCAATTCTCAAAACATCTATGAACAAAGTGCTCAAATATTAAAAATACTCATTAAATATATATTGATTCATTAAGATTTGACTAATTTAGGTTGGGGTAGGCAGATAGTTAGTTCCGTTTTGATCTTAAGAAAGTATTTATCAATGTCATTTTCATATGTATATAGGAGTTTAGTTCTGTAGAATGAGAGCTAGAAAATATTGAGACCCAACCAGAATAGGTAAAAAGACACACACTAATGAGCTAGAGGGACTATAGACACAAATTTCCACAAGGGAATGGGCCATGGGAATGGGACTGGGTTATCATTTTTTTTCCTGTCATTTAAACCATTTGTGCTGAAAATCCAAGTGCATGTTACAATACATAAATTTTCTTTTTTGCACAGTTTGAACATACTACCATTTCTTTAGCACTTTTTAAATAGTTCAAGATCTACTTCATTTGGCATTTAAAATTTAACTATCTTCTATAAAGCTAAATGCTTCTTTTAGTAACACTTTGGTGTGGTTGCTTGCTCCTAAAAGATATAGCCAGGGGAAATGGGACATGAGATTGTGGATTTTAGAATAAATCTCTGAACATGTTGGCTTGTGCCAAAGACTGATTAAGGCTCAAGGGGAATGTTGGCTACAAATTATGAAGATTAGATCTGGTTGCTTGCTCTAACATCATGGCCAGAAGCAACCCTTACAAACTCTGAGTATCTTTTCTTCCTGTGAGAATTAGCTATTGTGGAAGAAGACAATGAAAATGAAAGATAGGGAGCCTCTGTGGAAGAGGGAAACTTGAACATAATCACTCCTACCCCTGTCATAGATGCTGACTTAGACCTACAGTGAACAAAAGCAGGAGAAAAGAACAATTGATATTGCTAAAAAATGCCCAGAAGAGATCAAACAAATGGTTTAAAAAAAAAACAAACAAACAATAAAAATGAAGTCAATTGTGCTGAGCTGAAAAATGACCTAAAGATGATCAAGAGAATAACATAAACCCTGCTAAAAAGAAAAATCATTTAACTTTTATCTGATCATTTTCATTTTAAAAAATGGATAAGCATCTACTGCACCTCCAAAATAAGAGTCTGAGCCATAATTTCAATTAGTTACATTTGTCCGTCAATAGGCAGATCAGTATTTTTTATCTTCTGTGTGTCCTTAAGAAGGATGACTCATTGGAAGATACATTGCTGAGTAAGGTATCCGACATGGGAAACAGAGCTAGATATAGCAGGGGCACCTGCTCTAACAAACACGGAGAATAAAATAAGCAGGAAGCCCCATCATGACCCAGCAAGTAATTTGTCTCAACTGCTTATCCCCACTAAATCCCTTTATATTTTTCACAAAGAATGACAACTTTTACATATATGAGCAATCCAGCAGAGGCTGGGAAAGCCTGCATGCTGGGGAACAGCTGATGAGAAGTAAATTAAAGAACATAGGGAACCACCCCAAAACCTTTCAGTTAGAGAAGGAGCTTCTGGACTGAGCCCAGGTCTGAATTTAGCAGAGATGAGATGGTGCTAATCTTAGAGGCTGGCAATCTTCCACTTTCCTTAGGGGAACCCTGGCATAACATCTGCTTCTGATCTTTGAACTGCAAAGGAAACTTTGCCTACTGCCACAAGCCAAACTGTTTTATGACTACGGGAGAGACTTTTGCATGTGCCCTCATAGCAGCTTATTCCATGAGTGGAATAAGGGAGCAAAAGAAAATTTCCCTGTAGAAGAAAAATTATGCCCTGGGTAATTGCTATAGAATGCACACAACTAGTGATTTTTAAGAATTGTGACAGTTGAATGTACCTAGAGTTGAGTTGGCTAACGTCGGCACCCTCAGAAGAAGAAACATAAATATACTCCCACTGCTGATGATCGCAGAGATGCCCAATATTCTAGCATATTATTCCTTTGATTTCATGAAGTCCTCCAATGACATTACATGAATCCTCCCTTACCCAAATCAGGCAGCATCAGTTTTTGTGAAGAGATGTTGGTACCAGGCACACTAGTGTAGGTCCGTAGATTAGGAGCTATTCAATTACATTCTCACCCGTGTTCATTTGCGACTATAGTGAGGAAGAGGGAAGCTTTGCAAAGACATGTAGGTGTTTAGAACAATTGCAGATATTTTCCTTAGATATGTATGCTATAGATTAACAATTCTCTGTAATTACCTCTAAACAGGTATAGTTTGTTCTTTTGTCCTCTTATTCTGCATTTCAGAATCTAGATTTTTCTAACATTTTTCAGTTTATCTTTATTGTTGAAAGTACTATAAATGCCCCCACTCTTTCCCTCATTGGTTCCCTCCATCCCCTTCCAGCCTCCTCCTCGGGCCTTCACCACACCATTGTCTGTCCATGGGTTATGCATATATGCATGCAAGTTTCTTGCTTAATCTTTTCCTGACCCCTTCTTTCTGAAATTTATCATTCTGTTGCATGCTTCAATGTCTCTGGATCTATTTTGTTCATCAGCTTATTATGTTCATTAGATTGTGCATACAAGTGATACATGTGATATGTGTCTTTCTCTGACTGGGTGATTTTGCTTAGCATAATACTCTCCAGATCCCTCCATGCTATCTCAAAGGGTAAGAGGTCCTTCATTTTATAGCTGCATAGTATTCCATTGTGTAAATGTACCATATCTTTCATAGTACTAGATATCACATTATAGTACAAAGCCATTGTAATCAAAATAATCTGGTACTGGCACAAGAACAGGCATATAAACCAGTGGAACAGAACAGGGAACTCAGAAACTGACCTAGACATTATGCTCAATTAATATTTGAGAAATGAGGTAAGAGCACACAATTGAATAAAAACAATCTCTTTAATAAATGATTTTGGTAAATTGGACAAGTACATGCAAAAAATGAAACTTGACCATCAACATATACCATACACAAGAATAAACTCAAAATGGATAAAATACTCAAATGTAAATCATGAAATCATAAAAATCCTAGAAGAAATCATAGGTGGCAAAATCTCAGACATCTTTTATACATGGCTCTTATTGCTGATACATCTCTTAGGGCAAAAAAAAAATGAAGGAAAAAAATGAGCAAATGGGACTACATCAAAATAAAAGAAACACAGCAAAAGAAACCATCAACAAAATGAAAACGGATCCCACTGAATGGGAGAATATATTTTCCAATGATATATCTCATAAGTGGGTTAATTTCCAACATATATAAATAACTCATACAACTTAACAAAAGGAAGACAAATAATCCAATTAAAAATTGGCAGAAGACCTGAATAGACACTTCCACAAAGAGGACATACAAATAGCCAAGAGACATGAAAAATGCTCAATATCACTAATGATCAGAGAAATGCAGATTAAAATGATAATAAGGTACCACCTCACCTCTACCAGAAAGACTACCATCAACAATCAATAATCAATGTTGATGAGGCAGTGGGAGAAAAGGGAACCCTGGTATACTGTTCATGGGATGCAGACTGGTGCAGCCACTATAGAAAACAGTATGGAGAAATAAGTACCCTACAAACTTTCCAAAAATACATGGATGATTGTGGACAGGGCATAAATCTCAAAGCAAATGTAGGACATTACCACCTCAGTGAAGTTTCTGTGAATTTACTCATCTGAACTCATCTGAGAGATATATTCCAAAGTGAAGACAGTCTATGTCTTCTTTGGTAAAGAAGGATATATACAATGTCTCCTGCTTAGTTGGATGGTGCTGTGTTTGAATGTCCTTATTCTATTCATCAAATGACCAACAATGTTTTATCATCTGTGGAAGACAGCCTCTAAAATAATTCCCAGTGCTACTTGCCTCCTGTTTAAGTTCCTTTTAACCCCATCCCTTTGAATGTGGGATAGATCTACTGACTTGCTTTTAATAAATGGAATGTGGTAAAATTGATGGAATATGACTTCCATGATTAAATTACAAAAAAAAGAGACTCTGGCTTTCTTCTTCCCTTCTTGCCTGTTCACTCTGATAAAGCCAGACATAATATTTTAAGCTGTTCATGGAAGAGATCCATGTGTCCAGGAACTAAGGGAGACCTTTGGCCAACATTCAGAATGGAACTTAGACCCCAAATCCAATAGCCTTCAAGGAACTGAATTTACTAACTGCCACATGAGTGAGCTTGGAAGCAGATTATCCCCTCATTCAGATAAAACCATAGCCCTGAGCAACACCTGGCTCAGCCTGGTGAAAGACATTGAACTAGAGGACACAGTTACACAGTTTCCAGCTTCATGATCAACATAAACTGTAAAGGTGTTCTTGTTTTAATCCATTAAAGGTTCAGGGCAATTTTAAAATGTAGAAACAGTTATTTAGTGCACTACCTAATATGAGTAAAAGATCTGGTGCTTTTACCCAAGTAACTCATTATCAAGTTGATATTCAATACATCGGCAGCAGACTGGGGCACTATGTGCCACCTGGTACAAACATACAGCAGAATAATGGAGCAGAGGATCCTCAGTTTTAATTTCACAAAGAACTTTTTTTTTTTAAAGAAACAGTTTCTGATCATAAAGGAGCATGTGACTATTGGACCTGATGGCAACATCGACCAGATGTTTTCGAAACTTTCTTGGTGGCACATCTAATAGCATCCCATCAGATAGAAGCTTCACATAGAACCTAAAGATGCAAATAGTTACAAAAATACAACCCCAGAGCATCTCTCACTCACTGTATCATGATGTATTCGTATACTGACCAGCTGCTGAGCCTGATGTAGAGATAGCATTACACAATACAGTAGCACCAGCCAGTGGGTTTTGCAGCAGTGTGAAAACTCTCCCAGGGTTATCAAATAATGTAGAAAAAAAATGTTTCCCATTGGCATATCTTTAAAAACTGCACTTTGCTTTTCACTTTCCCCTGAAGGGAGAGATGGCATCAGCTTAAGCTATACACTGATTTTTAGACCATGACTAATCGTTGCAGTCAGGTAGCTAATAAAGGACTTTGTGTGGCAATATTAGAGGATTTTGTGACCAGGAGTTCTGGTGAAAGAGATGGTGGTTGCAGATCTAAGAATGGCCATAGGGCAGTGCTACAAATGCCTGGTTTCCAACAGATTAGATTTTAATAAAACAAAACAGATCTTTCACTGCAGATGTCTTAAAAGGTATTGGCTTAAAGTCTGAAAATATTTGTATCCTCAACCAAAAGGCTACCGTTGCAAAACAGCCTCTCCAGGTATAGAAGGGCACAAGAGCCTCCATTAGGTTTCTTCCCAGGCAGGCCAGTGTTTATACAATAAGTCCAAGAAACAGAGTGAGTAAAGGGACAGAGATGGAGTAGATCTATAGATTTAACCACATGAACTTCCTCTCATTAGGCTGGGCTTGGTTATGCCTCTTGCTGAGACCTCTGGAACCTATGCTATGACATCATGCACTAGGGGCTCAGCCAGCTCTCCAGTGGTAGGTTTACTGCATGTGACCCTTCCTTTAATGAAGGGTGCAAAGATTTCTTTTTACCAAATTGACACCTAACCTAGATTTGAAGTCACTTTTCCTTCTGTTATCAATGTCATTCATCCATGAAATTACTTAATGCTTTATATTCTGCATTAAACTAAGAAACCAATTCAAAACAAAGGAAGTGAACAAGGAGCTATTGCCTATGAGATCCACCGGTATTATTTTCTATCACCTGTAAGCAACTGGTTTTCTAAATGACTAAATGAAAGGAAGAAAGAAAGAAAGAAAGAGAGAGAGAGAGAGAGAGAGAGAGAGAGAGAGAGAGAGAGAGTAGAGAAAGGAAGGAAGGAAGGAAGGAAGGAAGGAAGGAAGGAAGGAAGGAAGGAAGGAAGGAAGGAAGGAAGGAAGGAAGGAAGGGAGAAAGGAAGGCAAGCCGCCATTGGATGCTGTGGGACAATACATTTCAATGATAAGATGCTCTTTCTCTCACAGAGATAAACTATCTCTACCCCATAGTGCTAAAGGCAGTGCCATAAACAAAGGAGTGATGATAAAGGGCACAATGGTATCTATCAGGATTTCAGCTAGTAGCTGCCCTCAAAAACTTGAACTTCCTTGGGATATGTCAGGCTAGAGGTTTTATTATGCTAAGGAATGGGTCCCCAGTCATGATTTCTCTTAACTGGAAGCTAAAAGTGTGACCTGGCTTTATGTAACTCCTAATGTAAATGGGGGGAAATTATGTAAAACAAATAGGTGTAGAGGTTATTACATCTGGCCACCCAGAACAAATATGAAGGGTACCATAAAGTGATAACCAGAAGAAAAATGGTTCCTGCTTAGTTGCTGCCTATTTTACCATCTCAACAGTCTAATCTCCAGTTTCTTCCTATGAGAACTTTCTTTGCTTCTCCATACAAGCGAAGTTGCCAGGTGAATCCCTGTGTAATATAGATATGTAGTATAGCAGAATAATAGTGGTGGTAGTAAGTCATGGCCACACTGCAGTTGCAAATTCAAGGACCCTGGTATCTCCCTGGAGTTTTACAGTTTCCATTAAAAAAACAACAACAACCAACATTCAAATTATATATTTTAACATGTTTGTTTCTTTTAATCCTCTGTCATATATTAGGGAATATTTGTAAAGGGAAACTAATATTCTTACCTTCATAGATACAGTAAACTAAGAAGTGACCAAGATAGATTTAGAAGAAAAATAAGCATTACCAACATATTTTGGAATCAGAGAAGAGAGTACAAATTAGAATTTGTTCAGCTGCAAGTAACATCAAAATGTTTTAAATAAGTCACATAACTGTAAGTTCAAAGGATAGCAGGCTTTGCTTCATTTCCCTCAGGTCATTTTTGTCTTCTCTTCTCCTACATCAGCTTTTTACTCAATGACCTTTAGTAGAATGGACCTCACATCTAGGCACAAAAAAGTTCATAGTAAAAAATGAATGTTTATTCCCTGTATCTAAAACCCAGGATCCCAAAGGAACCTCTGGAACTTTTATTTGCATAGCTCAATAGCCAGAATTAAGTTATAGCTCTAATCCTAGGCAATGTCTGACAAAGGAGCTGCTAGTATGCGTGAATCAGCATAGCTGAGCATGTGGTCATCCCTGAGCATTGTATAGATCTACAGAAAGAGATAAAATACAAAATTTAATAATGGGGCAATGTCTGAAAGGGTGAAAGAGGGCTATGAACAATGTACACTACAACAGAAACCACATAAGAAAATTTAAATGCAGAAATTAGGGATAAGAATGGTTTGTCTCCTATTGGAAAATATGTGAGTGCATTTTTAAAATATATTTTATTGACGTTTTACAGAGCGGAAGGGAGAGGGATAGAGAGTTAGAAACATTGATGAGAGAGAAACATCAATCAGCTGCCTCCTGCACACCCCCTACTGGAGATGTGCCTGCAACCAAGGTACATGTCCTTGACTGGAATTGAACCTGGGACTCTTCAATCTGCAGACCAATGCTCTATCCACTGAGTCAAACTGGTCAGGGCTGAGTGCATTTTTTATTGTACATGATAATAGATGGCTCGTACAAGAATCATGCTCTAGAATCATCATGCTAGAATCATCAATAAGTCAATCATATTTATTGAATGTAGGCAAGAACTATTTTAAATCACATAAGAGTGGACTCCTCCATTTCAAGTATGTGCCACTTGGCCCCATACTTTTTGTAATAGCTGAAACCCTTAATGGGAGGCTATTGACTCACTGGGCCAATTTAGATTCTCTTTCTTTAGAATTTGAAGTCTTAATGGAGTTAAGCAAGGACTGAAAATGCCTGGGGCTGTCATCCTACTTGCAGTGACTTAGAGAAAAATATCTACCAACTCTAGTTAGTCACAATTGCAGAGCTGCCCTTATTCACGTCCTTCCAATGGTTTGCTTGAGTAGCTATTCCATCCGTGTTGTGAGCAGCTCCAAAAGTCATTCAGAAAATACAATGTTTTCCTAAAGTGTTTTTTTACTTCCGTTGTTGACAACCTAATATAATATTAACTAATACTGATATGCTATCAAATTGGAAACCACTGATATACTTCAAACTCTTAAATTTATTAATAAAGAAAGTGAAATATAGAACGTATCAATCGGTTTATACAAGGACACTCGACTTCTTGGGAATTAAACTGTAATTAGAATCCCTGTCTCCCTGACTCTGGCCAGTGATTTTTAGAGATGGATATAAAAATGCTGAGTGCTTAACAATGCAACCAAAGCTATTGTTTAGAACTTTCTTTAAGAAAGTTTTTACCAGTGTTTTGGTAGATACTTTGGGAGATTGCTGACCCCACTGAAAATGCAATGACCTACTTCTTGATATTTCCTAGGATTTAGTAACCTTTCCTTCTCCACCAGACACATTTATTTTGACAATCCCGCCCTTCCGCCATTGCAAGCTTTTCCCCTTTTAACCGTAAGACATTTGAAAAATAAAGAGTTCCTGATCATAAACCGTATGAGGCCCCCTCCTTTACAGTGCAGTCTTATAAAGATATATAACGGGAACTGTCTGTTTTCTCAGATACAATGATGAGGGGAGAAGTCTGAAAATACCCTTAAAGTATAATACAGCAAAAAGGACAAATGGAAAGCAACCCATGGGGACAAAAAGAAGTTAAAACTTGTTATATAAAATTATCAGACAAATGAATCTTCAACTTTGGGTGTAGCCTGAATTTATTTGGATTCTGACAACATGTTTACCTTCAATAAATTTGTTTTATTT
The DNA here is from genome assembly GCA_004026665.1 of Murina feae. Taxonomy (NCBI): domain Eukaryota; kingdom Metazoa; phylum Chordata; class Mammalia; order Chiroptera; family Vespertilionidae; genus Murina; species Murina feae. Next base: position 11,654 of record PVJC01034711.1, read on the forward strand.
CCTTGAAATAACCTTCTCTGATCTCCATCAGATCTCATTCAATTCAATTCATCTTGGACTTGAAGTGTCAAACTTCTAGAAAATGTAGTAAGGATATTTACATCTATGATGCTTTTCTATATTGTATAGTTAAAAAAATTATGCTTTTAATCATGAATCCTTCATTTTCAGACAAAATAAGCAAAACACCAATTAAATCTTTGAGAGATCACTAACCCACTCTTAGTTCCTTAATTGTGAAAGCAAACAGGATAAATACTACTTGTCTGCCTCCTTATCCTTCAAAAAAGAATTGATTGTGATTCCTGAGCAATAAGCCATAAGAACTCGGTAGGAAAAACGTTTTCTCAGGGTGTTTGATCACACACTGAATGTATGGCTGAGCTTGGTCAGCAATATAGAACAGTCTGCGTTCTGGGTCCTGGTCACAGAGAATGGCCCAGGATCTGTGCCTTTAGTCCTTTCAGCACAGCCTCTGGAGCAAATCATCTCCTCAGTCAAGGGAATTTCAAGGATTTGATTCAGTAACTCTGACAACCCACAATAAAGGACATTTTTGTGGTGTGTTTTTTTTTTTAAATCTCTCTGATTTGTATCACTGCTCAGGTATTTGGGATCATGTGTTCCTTGAACTAAGCCCTGTTATAAATTCCAGTTCTAGTGACTATGTTTTTGTCCTCTTTTTTATTTTCTGTTGCTTTCTCAATTCCCCCAAATTATCTTCAGGAACTACAACCCAGTGGAGAGATCCAGCCCACTTTTTGTTTTTGTAAATAAAGTTTTATTAAACAAGCATGCCCATTTGTTTGTAAATTGTATACAGTGACTATTGTGTGACAGTAGTTGTCCCAGAGACTACACGGCCCGTAAGGCTAAAAATAGCTACTGTGCAAGCCAGACCTTGCCCTCTAACAGAGCCCTGGCTCCAGCTCTCGTCAGCTGCCCCAGCATCTTCAGCCCAATGTTTTTGTCTTTATTCTGTGGCTCCTCTCCCTGATGTCTAGTTAAATGTTTTAAGCAATTTCCTTTGGATGTCTTCATTCCCGATATAAATGTAATACATTTTTTTATTTTAAAATACTTTTTATTTACTTAGCATAATTCTCTCCAGGTCCATCTATGCTTTCACAAGAGGTAAGATTTTGGAATGAGATAATGGATATTAATAGCATATATTTGCACACAAAAAATAGCACGTGGGTGTAATTATTTTCAGAGAAGGAGATTTTTTTGTTTTAATATATTTTTTATTGATTTCAGAGAGGAAGGGAGAGTGAGAAAGAGATAGAAACATCAATGATTAGAGAGAATCATTGATTGACTTCATTTTGCATGACCCACGGGGGATCAAGCCCACAGTCGGGGCATGTGCCTTGACTAGGAACTAAACCGTGACTTTTAGTTCAGAGGTTGATGCTCAACCACTGAGCCTACCAGCTTTCTTTACATTTAAAAAATGTTTTTATTGATATTTAGAGAGAGAGGAAGGGAGAGGGAGAGAAATACTTATGAGTGAGAGAGCAACATCATCGATCAGTTGCCTCCCACATGCCCTCCACTGGGGGTTAAGCCTGCAACCAGGAATCCAATGGATGACCTCTGAGTTCCTGGGTCAGTGCTCAACCACTGAGCCACAGCAACTGTGCTGCATTCATTTTTCAAGGAATGAGGTAAATCTCAGATTACAAAATCAAGGCCAAAATAACTTTGCAGAATTAGAATGTGTTCCAGAAACCAGTCCCACTTCAACTGGATCAGACTTCCACACGGAGCATTTGTGTCCCTCCAAATGCTCTTCAGCTTAGGAAGCCTACACTCGTCCAACATGGGGAAAGAGAATAAGTACTCTTGCTTCTGCTCTCGGTTGCTGAGGAGGAAGTTTCTCTCCGTACTGACCAACACTATTTCTTCTTTGCTGCTTTTTTCCTTCTCCTTTCCTTGGTTACCCCTTTCTACGAAGTTTCTTCAGATGTCTCTGCTCATCCTTGAAGTCCTGATGCTCAGCTCTGTAGAGGCCATAAAAATGCAGTTCCCCATGAGAGCAAAGTAAGGGTTGTGATTTGGATACCGGTCATATGTCTCCTTCCTCTTGGTCAAAGGCTGCTCACTAAACAGTTTCACCACTTTCATGGATTTGGAATCAGTAGGCCTGGCGATTTCTAAAGCTTATGATACATTCATTGATACAGGAGATGGCATGAGGACTCATAAAGCAGAGAGAGTCAGGGTACATACCTTACAAAAATGTCGGTTTTAACCAATTCAAAATTTGTTAAATTATATAAATATATATATGAAGATAAAGTGGAGAATCCGCTGGAACAAGAAACCTACTGTTCCTGGACAAATTAGAATATAATATAAGCTTTGTGAAAATCATGTTCAGGGTCAAGTGAATACTTTTAAGAATTGGAGATCATTACAATGCATGAAAGGATTTAAGCTGCTACTAAGCTTAAGGTTGGAATTTCACGTACAGCCTGCCCTTGAATATATTCATAGAAGTTGAAATATGTATTAGCATGTGAGAAACAACCCTGAAGGTATTACTACCTCAATCTGCATCAGGACATATAAGAAATAATTTAATTGAATATTAAGTTTTTCAATTAAAACTTCTTTCAATTTAATCTCTGACCAATTTTAAATTCACTAACAATTTTTTTAACTAAATCTTCTCGTGTACAAAGCATCTACATTTTAGTGCCTACAAATTCTTCTATTTTCTCAGAGGGTGTTTGTTAGTTGAGTGAACTTATATTAAGATAAGCAATCAATTGCATAAGTAAGTACCACAGTTAAGTGCCCAGTTCTGTGTGTGCTTTTGTTTTATCTTTGAAGGTTTGGGAGGGGAAGCTAATCGTGTTCTCCCTGCTCTTTACAAAGTGAAGGTCGCACCTTTGAGCTGGGTGATAACTAGAACAAGGAGTGAGGCATTTAAACAAAACATTTGACTATGTACTTAGATAGCTTCAGTTTTAGGCAGATCATACAAAGAAGGTGCAAACTTCCCAAAAGCAATAGGCAGGCTCCCCAACCCCCCTTGGATACGTTCCCTTAGAGGAAATTTACCAGAGAAAGGGCTCCAAGTGGGTTCCATTGATGTTGACAGCAACTGTGGCCAGAAGATGCCTGTGACGGCGGGATACGGCTCACTGTGCTGTCAGACCTTGTTGTTATTCTCTTGCTCGTTTCTCAAAACATCCAGTTCTTTTTTTTTTTTTTTCTTTGCTTCTTTCTTCTATGAAATGTACTGTTCCCAGTGGGAGTTCTGAGTGAAAAGTTAATGCTATAATTTGCCTTAGTAAAATATACAAAATGAATGCATATCGTATTTCTCCAGAAGCAGGTCTGAATTCTACTGCCTTCAACATGAGAAAAAATGATCGGTACATGCTAGTGACTCATTGATCCATTTTTATTCCAAAAGGCACATTGATGCATAGATTTAAATGTTTTATATGTAAAATATTCAAATATTTGCAATCTTTTTTATTGTTACTGTTATTATAATTTATCGCTTGCTGGTCTTTTAATTCTGGACCTCTACTGCTTTTATCTTTTGAATTATTGACACTTTTTATAACTTTGACTTTAGGGTCACGATGTTCTCATAATTACCTGTTTCATCAATTCTTTATTGATTTGGCGATGAGAGTATTGAACTACTGGTCAGCCGTGTAAATAGTATGCTTCTTAGGTTAGTTTCAACTAATTTTTCTTCAAACTTTTATGAAAAATGAACTAGACTGAAATAAATGTAACAACTCTCAAGCTAAATAATACATTCATCCATCATTATTTAGAAGAATATGGGATACAAAGGCAGGGATTCAATCTTGAAGAAATAGCTATGTTTTTATTTGCATAAGTTTTATGCCATCTATCTCACCTCCCTAACACCTCCTCCTAACCGAAAGGTAATGATAGCATCATAGATGTCTTTACCCAGGATAGTATTGCAATGAAGGTCCAATGTGACATGTTCTAAGACTTCCCATGGATAGGTCAGGTACTGTGTGGCCTGAATCACAGCTCAGTTCTTCCCTCTGTACAATCACTCCTCACTCTTCCATATCCTACCACTAAGCTACCTGACAGTCGGCTTTCAGAAGCATTTCCCTCTGGTGATTTGAATTGTAACTTGGGCGATAGCCCTTTCTAAACAAGCCATTTAGTATGAGCTGCAAGCTGTACTACATGTAGATTATATGGCTGCACCCTAAGAAATGGCCACAATTCAAATATATATGGCACTTAAAGCATGACAGCAAAGACAAAGTTGTGGCAATATTACGTGGTGGCAAAAGCAATAAGTAATGGCACTGAAAATACAACAAGTAATGGTACTTAAAATACTTAGAATGATTTTTCTCCTGTGATATAGCAGATATGGTCACTGAGGGCCTGTCTGTAAGACGGCGATTGAATATGGTGAAATAAAAACAATGTAGGACTACTTATCAACAGAAAACACTAACTTATTTCCTCACTGTTGGAGAATCAGCACACTAGGAATCTTACAAAGATCTGGAGAGAAGGCCTCTTGTCTAAAGTCTGAAGTCTGAAGCCAATACCCAAGGATGTTTTTGGATTGAAGTAGGACCCAGAAACTCCTCTAGAATAGACATAGGATGAAGAATTTTCCCAGACACCTGTTTTGGATTTCCTTCTGATGAGAGGACTAAAGTGAGATTCATTGTCAGGAATGGAGAATGAAGAGGTGTGTGACTTGATATAACCTGGCCATTCCAGACACAGTCGTCTCGGAGGATGGGTTGGCCCACAAACACAGAGGAATCATCTCAGTGCAAGGAGTTGACTCTAGAGGTGCGTGAGGGAGGGGGACAGATTGTAAACGTTACCCAGAAAGCAGCTTTGTAAAGAAACTGAAAATTTTCTGTGTGATTTGTTTAATTCAAATGAACAGGGAACCTTTTGCAAAGATGTAAATTAATCTGAAGCTAATGATGATGGTGTATGTAAAAGGACTTTGAAACTGTGAAGATGCACACAAAAGATTACTTAACCGCTGACAGAGCTTAGAAAGCAGGCAGTCCATAAATATATTATTGACATGGTGAGTGAAACACTTTACCTTTATTAGTAGTGGTATGAAAAGATCTCTTTACTTTTGGTATGCATCAGTTTTTGCACAAAGCAATTAATGTGTAATTTGATATAATATACCTTTGTGCATGTACCCATTGATTTCTAAGTCAACATTCAATAGATAAAATAGATTTAATTTTACTTTTAGATAATTCCAGAAAAGCAATAGTTCTTTCTGGTCTCCACTGGAAGAAATCTAACACAAGATCCCTGGTTTTATTGTCTAACTAGGGGCCCGATGCACGAAATTCGTGCATGGGGGGGGGGGGGCGTTCCTCAGCCCAGCCTGCCCCCTCTCACAGTCTGGAACCCCTCAGTGGATGTCCTATGATGGCCCCTGTCTGCCAGCGCCTTTTGTGTGTGTGTGTGTGTGTGTGTGTGTGTGTCGCCACTGGGGACCCGCCCCCAGCCGCATCTGAGGCTTGGAGCAGTCCTCCTGTGTGTGTCTACCTGCTGGAGGCCTGCCCCCAGGCTTGGAGCAGGCACCCCCTCTATATTGATCTCTCAAACTCTTGCCCTCCCCTGCATGTTGTTCTCTTTTTTTGAGCTATGGCCAGGGCTGGGTGTTGCCTGCCTCCCAAGCTTGCCTACTGCCCATCTTCTTCCAGCCACCAGAAAGCAGGGAAAACCCCGCCTCGTGGTCAGGTCAGCCTTTTCCTACTCCCTGATCCCCGGAAGGGACCTGGGGAGCCTCCAAGCAGGCCCCCAGCCCCCAAGAGCTTGCTTTCCCGCTCCCCAGTGTCCCCCAAAGGGCCTAGGGAGCTGCCAAGCAGGCCGCCGACTCTTTCCCACTCACCAGTCCCCTGCTGCCTTCCTTTCCCACTCCCCGGTGCCGCCAAGGGGTCTGGGGAGCTGCCAAGCAGGACCCCGGCCCCTGCTGCCTTGCTTTCCTGCTCCCCGGTGTCCCGCAAAGGGCCTGGGCAGCCACCAAGCAGGCCTCCGACCCCCCGCCACCTCTTTCCCACTCACCTGTCCTGGGTCCTGCGCTGTTCCGCCCTGCAGCCGCTCTGTGCACTCGGGAGGTCCCTCAGCCCCGCCTGTGCCCTCTCACAGTCTGGGTCCCCTCTGGGGATGTCCACCTGCTGGCGTGCCTGATCAGGCTGGGTGAGGGACTGATGGCTGTCTCCAGGCTGGCCAAGCCCCCCAGGAACGTCCCTCACCCCATTGGGTTGTGGCCAGCATGGGTGATGGGCTGATTGGCGCTTTCAGGCTTTAAGGTTGCCCACAGCTCCCATTGACCCAATGTCCCAGCAAGGCAGGCTGAACGCAGGTTCTGGGGTTTATTTATCTTCTATAATTGATACATTGTTCCTTTAAGGCGGCTAACAAAACCTCCTCTCTGCTTCACCTCACGGTGTCTATAATGAGACAATGTTACTCTTAGGCCTGCTGTTTTCTTTAGCTCCGGAGGATTCTATGATTGTTATTATGTTGCAAATGTGTGTTTTGCTTGAGCCAGTTTAAGCGGAGCTGGCCGCAGTTTCACTTTCACTCCTGCTGCAATGGAAACTGTTGTTTACTCAGGTCCATGAGTGGCGGCCTCCATGTTGGCTGGGCTAATTTGCATACAGCCGCTCTGATTGGCTGGTGGGCGTGGCTTACCCCGTCTCGGAGAAACGGTTAATTTCAATATTACGCTTTTATTAGTTAAGATATTTTACAAAAAGACTATCATTGCTGCTATCATTGTTAAAACATAAGTCATCTTTGTTCACTGACAAATTCAGAGAATGCCACATGTCAAATTTTCTTCATAAAAGATAATCTTTGGTGATCTGCTATCAAACTGCTATCTAAAACCCAGCACAAAGAAAGATTATTTGTGAAAATTTGACATATTTTCAGTCTATTCATTTTATCCTTAAATGTACCTTATCTTCCTGAAGAAAATGTGTAAAAATCATATAATTTAATTTTTGTTGATTTGTAGTGCCCTTTCAAACAAGACTAATAGTTTTTAAAAAATAGTAATTGAAGATATTTTAGTATGTCTTTTTTTTTCTCTCCTCATTTATTTTTTAACACTTTGCTTTGGATCTAT